>CAUYQV010073624.1:0-52647 GCA_963574575.1 Galagoides demidoff | reverse complement strand
ATTAAATTTTAACATTATAAAATTAACAAAAGTAATATAAAACACATATCCTGGTGAAATAGCCACATGGCAGCTGAAAACCGTATATTCCCTTCCTATTCTCCCATGTTCCCTAGCTTGTCATGCATTCTTTCCAAAAATCGGACTTTTTTAAAACGCCACAGGATATGGGACAAATTGTTAAAAATCAGAACTGTCCTACCAAAAGCGGGACATCTGGTCACCTTGGGGGAGGGGGCCTACTTGTTTGTTCCAGACAGTTTGGCTCCTTCTGAGCTAATTGTCCTTGCCTAGAAACAAGGGAGGGAGCCAGTCTCCTTCTGGTATGGATTCCACCTGGGCGACCTTGCCCAGGAGAGGAGTAGGGAGTTTACATTACCCTTTCATTTCCAAATGAAGTTACATTAACCTCTTCATTCCCAAATGGAGTTACATTAACCTTTTCAGCAGCCAAAAACCGTATATTCCGTCCCATTCTCCCGCTGTTCCCTGGCTTATGCATTCTTTCCAAAAATCAGGACTTTTTTAAAACACTGAGGGACATGGGACAACTTGTTAAAAATTGGGACTGTCCCGCCAAAAATGGGACGTCTGGTCACCTTACACAAGATCCAACAGTCAATCAAAACTTACCCCGAATGTCTCGGCGTCCATAGCTCAGTGGTTATAGCACCAGCCTCATATACTGGGACTGGCAGGTTCGGGCCCAGTCCAGGCTTGCTAAACAACCACAACTACAATAAAAAATAAAATAAAATAAAACTTACCCCACATAGATGCCTGGAGACATGAAATGAAACCAAATTTAAAAATAAATAACTAAGTAAATGATTTTAGAAAGAGACATACAGGTGGCCCAGATACTGTACTTATAAAAGATAATATTCATAGCTTAATAAATATCTTCACCAATGCAAGAGGAAAAGATGAAGAATTGGAATCTGTTTTTTAAAAAATAGGAATTCTAGAACTGAGAAAGGCAATAACTAAAATTAAGAAATCAGGGTGGAGCCTGTGGCTCAGTGGGTATTGGCCCCATATACCAAGGGTGGTGGGTTCAAACCTGACCCCAGCCAAACTATAATAAAAAAAAAAAAAAAGCCAGGTGTTGTGGTGGGCGCCTGTAGTCCCAGCTACTTGGGAGGCTGAGGCAAGAGAATTGCCTGACTCCAAGAGCTGGAGGTTGCTGTGAGCTATGGTGCCACAGCACTCTACCGAGGGTGACAAAATGAGACTCTGTCTCAAAAAAAAAAAAATTAAGAAATCAGTAGATGAATTTAGCAGCAGAAGAAAGAATTAATAAATTGGAAATCAGGTCACCAGAAAAATAATCAAATGAAGCAGAGGAAAGAAAGATGAAACACACATATGTGGTACGTGTACCTACAGAGATAAAGGATAAGAAAGACATGGGGCACAACGGAAGGACCAACATACATGGAACTTGAATCCCAGAAGAGAGAATGTTTGAAGTGACAAAGCCCAAGAATGAGTCATAGACAGATTCAAGGAGCGCTAGCAAAATCCAAACATAAAACAAAGAAAACTACACAAAGGCACATCACCGCAAAGCTCAAAAAAAGCAAAGACTAGAGAAAAGAAATTAAATAGCCAGAGGAGGAAAAAGAAAAAAGATGCTTTAGGCAGCAACAATAAGAGTTTGTGCTCCCCACAAACAGGAGAAGCCAGAAGACAGCAGACCAGGCCAGGATGCTGAGAGAACAGAGCTGCTCGTCTAGACGCCTACGGTCAGGGGAAATACCCTTGGAAGTGAAGCCAAACAAGTATTCAAGCAAATAAAAACTGGGATGATGTGTCGTCAACATAGACACACCACAAGGAACATTAAAGGAAGTTATTCAGACAAAACAATCCACGTTAGAAAAACAGTAATGCAGAAAGCAATAGAGAGTATGAGGAACAGCAGTATGAGAATAAATCTACGTGAATACAGTCTATTTAAAACAATAAAAGAATAATATCTTGTAGGGTTTCAAATACACAGGGAAATAAAATACGTGACCAAAATAGCATAACAGGAAGAGGAGAGTTAGGTAAAAGGAATTAAAGTTGGGTAAGATCTCTGTACTGGTCAAGAAGTAGCAACATTAGTAATTGAAGAGTAGACTCTGTTAAGACATATGGTATATCTCTAGCAGAGGTTGGCAAACTGTCACTGTGGTCTAAATCAGGCCCAGAGCCTGTTTTATACAGTTGGAGAGAGAAGAATTGTTTTAAAAAATTTTTTTTCTTTTGCTTTTGTTTTGTTTTGTTTTTTGAGACAGAGTCTCACTTTGTCACACTGGGTAGAGTTCCCTGACCTCACAGATCACAGCAACCTCAAACTCTTGGGCTTGAGCAATCCTGTTGCTGTAGCCTCCCAAGTAGCTAGCAGTATAGGCATCTGCCACAACACTCGGCTAGCTTGTCTATTCTTAGTAGACACAGGGTCTCACTTTTGCTCAGGCTAGTCTTAAACTCCTGAGCTCAAGTAATCCACCTGCCCTCAACCTCCCAGAGTACTAGGATTACAGGCGCGAGCCACTGCGCCTAGCTGTTTTTGCATTTTTGAGGAATAATGGAAAGAGGAAGAGAAGAAAGAAAACTCAAAAACTACAGGTATCTCTTAAAGCCTAAAAGAAAAATTCACCAACCTCTGCTCTAGAACAAATAAAAAAAGAATGTATAACTAACAAATAGGAGGATGAAATAGAATACTCAAAGCAGTTTGTTTTTAAAAAGGCAGCAAAAGAGAAAAAAGGGAACAAAAACCAGACAGAGCAAAGATAAAACAAAGAAAGATAATAGAATCAACACCAAAAATCCCAGGAATTTATTAAATTTAAGTAGACTCAATTATCCAATTAAAATAAAAAGACCATTAGACTGGAAAAAATAAAACAAAGCAACAAGACCAAAGCATAGGTTGCTGACAAGAGACAGGTACGGGAAGGTAGAACGTAAAAGGATGTAAAACAATACGCCATGAAAATCATAACCAAAAGAAAGCTGGCTTAGCTAGACTGATAGCAGACAAAGCGAGACTGTGAGGCGAGATGCATTCCCAGAGATAAAGGAGAGCATTTCATAATAACAAAAAGTCAATTCAGCAGGAAGATTCGATAATCTGAAGTTTGTATGCACCTAAAAACAAAACCCAAAATGTGCAGAGCGAAACCTGACAGAGCTAAAGGGAAAAATAAATCCATTATCAGAGCTGAAGATTTCAAATGTATCTCCCAGCCACTGATAGAATAAACTTCCAGACAATAAATCAGTAAAGGTAAAGACTTGGACAACATGATAAACAAACATGACCCCACTGACATATATAGAGCGCTGAGCCAAACAGCAGGATCACGTTCTTTTCAAGTGCACGGGGAACACTTAATAAAATAAATCATGCTCTGAGTCAGAAGGCAGATTTCAGTACATTTCAAGGGGTTGAAAGCATACAGAGTATGTCCTCTTACAAGAGTGAAAATACGCTAGAGATCAATGGGAAGCACTTTTAAAATCGCCAAACGTTTAAAAATTACCAAGTAACGCTTCCATAGAACCCATATTTCAAAAAAAAACTAATCAGAAATTAGAAATATTTGGCACTGAAGAGTAATGAAGTACCCACGTATTAAAACTCATAGAAAAGAGTTGAAATTATGCTTAAAGGAAGAACGTATACCCTTAAGTGTGTATTTTAGGGGGGGAAAAAGGAATGATAAGACATCAGTATGTCTTATCTAGTTGGAAACGATATCTAAGGATCGTTTCCAACTAGAAAGGAACTAAGGTGATGAACTTAAATTAAGGCAAATAAGTTAGAAGGAAATACTAAAAATAGAAGCAAAAATGAAATAAAAATATAGAATAGAGGAAAAATCAACAGGGCCTAAAATTTATTCTTTGGAAAGTAAAATTTACAAATCCCTGAAAAGATGGATTAAGGAAAAACCAGGAACAAACTACTAATAGAAACCAAGAAAAAGGTGTTGGACATCGCCAGAAATGCATACTAGCATTAACAGAGCGATGAGTTGGTTTTATAGACCCAAATCGGACAATTTCGATGAAGTAGAAAAAATTTTTTTAGAAAGCACACACAACTTGCAAATACTGGCATAAGAATTGGAAAGTCTTAATCATCTTTTCCACTAAAGCTGAATATCACATTCCTTGATCCATCAATTCTACTCCAATAGGAAGACCTACCTAGAGGTACCAAACATGCTCTAGAATGTTCACAGGACACTATTCTTACTAGATTAAAAACTGACCATCACCCATCAATAGTAAGTGTATCATGGTAGAGCCACACCAGGGAACAATACACACGTGAACAGCTCTAGGGCACCACGTGGACAACTTTATAGACACAAACCCGGAGTGAAAATTTCAGATACAGGAAACATACAGTCTGGGTTATTCCATTCATGGCGATATTGGTTGCTTTCTGGAGGGAATGACAAGGAGAGGCATAAGAGGGGCCTTGGGGATGTGGGCAGTAAACATCCTCGGCTGAGTTGTTCACTATATAAAAATTTATCAGGGTACCCTCCTAAAGTCATGCACTTTTCTGAATGTATGACTCCAACTTTTTTTAACTTACAAATAAATATTAAATAAGTCTCTTGTGCAAGTTTGTTTCTGGATGTCTGTCTCCTCATAAAAGCAAACAGCAACGTGGCATCTATCCCTTACAAATAGACCCTGAGAGCATTCTAAGAGCTTCCAACCTTAGAGTATGTTTTCTCCAACATCTTGATTGGAAGAATAGTTGCAATAGAGGAATTATTCTCTATATCTGGTGGCCCTACAGCATGAGGACAGAGTATAGGAGGTTTGACCCCAGCCAATAAGCTCTTGGAAGCAGTGATGTACCCAACAGAGGAGCCGGTAGCAAATTCTGAGCTCTCTCTGGCTGTTGGAAAACCATTTGAGCGTCCATCATTCAGTCCTCTTCACCCCTAAGGAGCTCAATGGCTAAGGGGTGCTTTCCATGCCAGAGGGTGGACACCTTTGCAAAACCATAGAATCGGGGTACTTTTCACCCACACAAGTCCTTCCCCCAAACAGTGACTTCTAGAGAGAAGAAAGGATCTGACCAGATATAAATAAATTAGAAAGATAAAAAAGTAAAGCTGTTTTTGCCATGGTAACTAAGGTTTACCCATACCTAGATTTACTTGTTTGACTAAAGTGGTTTTGTGAGTGTAAGTGATTTTTTTTTGAAGAGCAAATTAAAAAGACTTTTAATATGTCCCAATAGACAACAACATAGTATTAGCTAATGGCACTTGTCATCTCTAAAATAATTACTTTTATAATAATCTGTTTATTAATGAAGTGATCTGCAAAACAGATGATGATTCCTTGAGATTGCAGGCACAGAGATGCTTCCTTTTGTAGCCTTTTTCTTTGTTTTGCAAAAGTATACCACGAAGTAACTCAAAATTTGCTGACAGATTTTCTTAAGTACAACAGTTTCAGAAATGCATGCTCAAGTAGGTTGAATATGCCCACATTCATTGTATTGTGTCCTTAAATTATTCTCTCTGGTAATGGAAATGTTCTAAAATTGGTTGTGGTGATGGCTGCATACCTCTGTAAATTTACTAAAGTTCGTTGAGTTGCATACATAAAATGGGTGAATTTTATGATATGTAAATTATTACATAATACAAGTGTTTTTAAAAATGAAGAAAAGGAAATCAATTGAATATTTTAAAAAAAATTATTTCCTCTGTTTCTCCACCTTGTCACAGAAATGCTGAGTGTTGAGAAGGGAACATTCTGGGGAACAATGCAACTACCCCAAAGCTAATTAGACCCAAGTATAAGAAAAGAAGATTCAAGAGTCCTAGTGGACCACAAGCTGAACAATGAACACAAGTCAGCACAGAATATTATTTTTAAGAAATCAAGTCTCCCTTTGGGATGTGTTCTAAAAGCAACACTTCTTGTGCTTTAATATCACAGTTCTGACATGAAAATAGAGTCTGAATACTCCCTAACTCAGGACTTGTTACTCTTGCTACACCTCAGCCAGTCTTTATGTCACCTGCGTACAAGTTAGTGTCTACAGGCATGTGGACTTTGACCTTTCCAAGGAGAGGAATTGTATCAGATTCTTCCTCCATACCCAGGGTCAATGAAAACGCCAAGCTGGGTAACTGGCAAAAAATAGGTGCTCAATAAGGCAGTTTCTTTCCTTCCTAACCCAGTGCCTGGCAAAAGGAAAATGTTCAAAAATGTTAGTTTCCTTCCTTTCCAGAATCTAGGTACTCCAGCAATACCAACCCTATAGCAAAGATTTGATAAGAGCTGCACTGCTGTGTAAGCCATCTAGAAACCACCATCTCCGGCCTGGTCTCTGCAGTTGAACGAGATCTGAACTCAGGGGTCCAGAGGCCTTTCCTCTCCTCTCCTGCCATCCAGCCATTCCTGGCCCCTGTGGGCTTTCTTGGCAGATGCTGTCACACACTTCCTGGTCTCACAGTGGCCCCTCCACATGTGCTCAAGGCCTCTCTCCAGCCAGGCTTTGCGCTGCCCACATCCAGGTCAGTTCAGACCCAGGGCCCAGCCCGGCACCATCAAGCACAGAGAGAATGGGGTTACAGGTGGAGGGCAGATGGTGTTAACATTCTGTGGCTCCAGTGGCCGCTGTGGATCACACAGGAAGGCCAGCTACATTTAATCAGAGAAAATGTGTGATACACACCCCCAGAGCCTCTGGGGGGGTAGCAGAGCTAGGACTAGCACCCAGGTCCTGGGCTCCAGTTCTGCCTCCAGCTGCTCATATGACTTGAAGCGAGCACTGGGCTTCAGGCCGTCCATCCATAAAATGAGGCACTGGCTTTTCCTCCCTCCTGGCTTTGCACGGGGATAGACAAGGCCGTGGTTGACAGATGTGGGAAAAAATGTTCAACACAGAGAGCCTGAACAGGAGACTTGCCCTCTGTCCACCTCGGGGCCCGAGCTCTGGTTTCAGGAGGAAGAGTGGAGGACTCAGCCAGACACTGAACTTTCATACCTTCCCAGGGCCTAATGCCATCTTCTTGGAGCTACTCTTCCTGCCTTGCAGAATCACTAGGTTTTTAACCTGCATTTCTGGAATCTTTTTACACTCTCCCTGACAACTCTGTTACTTTGGGTTAAAAACAAACTTTAGCAGCTGTGTAACCTTTAGTCTACAAAGATTGTCAGATCTGAATTCAGAAAATAACAGTTTCAAGCTCCTGCAGCTGAGAAGGCCCAAGGTGACAAAATCCAGGAGGGAAAAAGCTGTTAGCTGAGGATGCTAAGGAGACGGCTGGGGAGGCCAGTTACATTTAATATTAGCCAGAAATGTCTGACTTGAGTTACATTTTGGAAAAACAGGCTGCAATAATGTCACCACTAAATTGACACCATTAAAGAAAAGTGATTATTGGTGTTTAGAGCTATAGATGCTAAGAATAACATTAGTACACATGGTAAAGCACCAGAGGGCCCGGCTTTGGCAGTGAGAACTGGGTTCAAATCCCAGCCACAGTGTTTCATGTTGATTCTGTATTTGTTCCTTCTAACTCTTGAAGTTGGCGAGGGATTAAATTAAAGAAGGAAGATATTATAAAGGGACTGTAGTAAACAGAATAATATGTTTCTGTTTACTCTCTCTCCAAAGATGTTGTCTTCCTAATCCTACAAGGTATGATTATGTTACCTTATATGAGAAAAGGAACTTTACAGATGGGCTTAAGAGGCTGACATGGGAGGAGGAGCCTGGATCACCCGGATGGACCCACTGTAACCCCAAGGGTCCTTCTGAGAAGGAGGCAGGCAGTTCCAGGTCACAGAGGGAAATATAACGAGAGAAGCAGAGGCCAGAGAAAGACTCAGAGATGCTTTGCTGTTAGCATTGAAGTGGCAAAAGGGGACAAGACCCAAGTCGTACGGAAGATCTCTGGAAGCCAAGGGAAAGGACTGTGCCCTAGAGCCTTCTAGAGGAACATAGTCCTGCAGACACCTTGATTTTGGACTTCCGGCCTCCAGAATTGTAAAGTCATACATTCGTAGCATTTTAAGCCACTGATTTTGTGGCAATTGGTTACAGCAAAAAAAGGAAACCACGTGGGCCTTTGGGCCTACTTTAGCTCGGTGCCTAGCACATTCTAAGTTCTCATAAAACAGCACCCAGTACTAACAGCTACTAATATCTAGAGGGACTTTATCGATTCTTTTGCAGCCAAACACCCATCAGATGCTTTCATCTCTCTCGTGACTCCCCACCAAGGGATCGCCTACTCCCCCTAAGTCATCTCCAGTGACAGGTGCTTGCAGCCCATGCGGCCCTTCTATTTTAGACAGCTGTGAGATGTGCGAAGAGTTCACACTGGGTGGGTCTGAACTTTGCCCTTTAGGGCCTTCCCCCAAACCTGGGTGCCTCCGCTCCTGACACCCCTTCGGATAACTACATCAGGTCTCAGCTTACCCCGGAGGCTCCATGCCTGAAAGCTTAGTTTTCTGACCTTCAGATTTACCTTCTCCAGTTCCTTAAATATTTCTCAAATGACAAGATTCTGAGTCCTCTCCTTGTTCTTCCTCTTCGGGACATTTTCAGGCACCTGGCACAAGGGACCTCACAGCCAGTTGCCACCTTCCAGGTGTAGCGTGACTCCCAGGAGAACTCCATGAGCACCTCCACGATGCTCCCCTCAGGTTACCCCAAGCCCACACTGGGCATAGGGCAGCTGACCACACGGCCAGCAGCACCGTGTTACTGCCAGTTCCAATTCTTGTCCTATTCTCTCCAACATCAGCTTTTGCTTCTCATCCCTGAATTCATGCAGGGACTATTTGGACTCGGGCACCCGACCCCACTGCTTCTCTGTCTCATCTCATATCGTTACATTTGGTTCAGCACTGTAATCTGTTTCTGGGCTCTGTTGTGTCCACCAAAGCATTCTCTGCATGTCATCTCAAGATTTGTTAAGTATTAGCTAAGTCATCCCTGTCTGCACACTAATAAAAATATCAAGTGGGACAACAACTGTGGCCTTCAACTAGAAATTTACTTCCACAGTGACGTTAACCAGCATCTTAGGGAATGGGTATAACACAGTTCCAAATCCACCTACCAGGCATACTAGTCTGCAGTTGAAATCACTTCATCTTGTGCACAAATTTATCAGGAGATTCCGTGACAGATACCAAGCCGAGGTACGCTTTGTCTCCACCACAGCTAATGCAATTCCCTGACATAATAATCTAGCAAGCCTACCACAAAGCTGGGAATACAGTTACCTTGTTTTGCCTTGCTCTTAAAGAACCCACGCAGGCTTCTAGAGAATTCTACACTATTTTTCACGTGCTCACAAAGCAGCCTTAAACAATCCGATCAGGAAACTTAATGAGGATGGATGGGATATCCTCACTTTTGTAGTTTGCAGAATCTTTTCCCCTCTTTACTAATCGGAGCTGTATTTTGCCATCTCTTAACGTTCCAATTTCTTTCACAGTCTCCATGTT
The DNA here is from genome assembly GCA_963574575.1 of Galagoides demidoff. Lineage (NCBI taxonomy): Eukaryota > Metazoa > Chordata > Mammalia > Primates > Galagidae > Galagoides > Galagoides demidoff. The sequence continues at coordinate 43,140 of CAUYQV010073624.1, read as the reverse complement.
CTGTAAAGATTATCAGCAGAGGCTTTACAGCTTCGGTGGCGAGTTCTCTCTACTCCCTGGAGTGTAATTTGTCCTGGCCAAGAGACTCGAGCTCATTTACAGCAGCCCGGTGCTGTTAGAATCTCTTTACTCATCTGGGGCTTCAATTTTCTCTTACCAAAGTTTCCTTTTCCTTTTTAGTGAGTAGACTATTCTCCTTGGCAAAGAAGATGGGCAAAATTCTGCCTTCTTGCTGTCATTCTAAAATGCAAATGGCGTTCCTTGGTCTGCCTCAGACCCAAGAGCGGGTGGCTCCCCTCTGCTGCCAGCAGTGATTCTCAAACTCCCCTGGGGTACTTTTTAAAAAGACAAATTCTCCAAATCTCCTCTCAGAGACTGTCAATTGCTATGTTAGCTAGGCTAAGACTAACTGCTAGACAAATCACAAACCGTACGGGGTCCCAAACATGACACAATTTATTTCTCATTCTTATAAAGCCCCCAAAATGGGTGTTCCAGAGCAGAGGGTGGCCATCCCCAAATAATAATTGAGGGATCCAGGGTTTTCTCAATTTTGTTGCTCTGGCATCTTCGACACGGGGCTTCAGGGATTCCCGTGCTTGTCTGCAACAGCACAGAGAGAAAGAAAGGAGCTTAAAGAAGGTGCGGGGCAGGTTTTAATGGTCAGGTCTGGAAATGGCCAGCACCACTTTCACTCACACCCCATTGGCCAGAACCCAGTCATGTGAGCGCACCTTACTGGGAGGAGGCTAGGAAATACAGTCTGACTGCAAGAATGCTGGGACATGGAGTCTCACCACAGGGGGGCCTGGGAAATGTAGTTGAGCCAGGGAGCAGAGATGGTTGTGTGAACAATCTGCTGATACTAGTATGAGGTTAGGAACCTGGAGGCCTCCTAGAAGACTCCCACATAGAACCCACTTTGAACAACACTGCCCTGTCTACCCCTGGTGCAGGCACCCAATGCCCTTTACCAAGTGGGTTCCGGGCTGTCCCTAACCCTGTCTTCACCTCCACCTTGCTATAATGTATACAGCCCTGGCAGCTAGCTGTCCAGGCTGCCAGGATCCATCACAGCTCAGTGTTGGGCCCCTCTTTTTCCTGCTGCTCTTTCTCCTTTTGTCCACTTTGAGAATTCCTGCTCATCCTTAAAAACTCAGTTCAAGTGTAATCTCTTCCATAAAGCCTTCCCTGACCCACCTGCCTCCAGGTAGCACTGCAGAACCTTTCCAAATGTCCCTGTTCTACCTGGACTGGTTCTCATTACAGTGTTGATCATGCTGAATGGCATTTGTTTATGTGTCTGCCTTCCCATTAGACAGGGAGATCCCTGAGGGCAGTGACCTTTGCTTAATTATCTTTGTATCTTTCATAGCTGGCACCTTGCCTGGTACATCATGGCACCTGGTAAGAGCTGGCTCCGCTGAAACTTACCGCAATCACAGATTAGTTCCTTTCTGGGTTTTCCACTCATGTCAACATAGGCTTTTTTGTGTTATTACCTTTACAATTTTTCTGCCTTAATTAATTACCACAAATGTGTCCCTTCTCCTCTTTTGCTGGTTCTACTGAAAGGTGAGTTTCCCCGGCAAGCACCCTGGCTTCCTTGGTTCCCATTCCCACCTTGCTTTTTCTCTTCAAGAGCATTGGCAATGACACATTTTGAATTCTACCAAGGGGAGTTCTCCTACCTGCTAAAATGATTTGCCCTTTTGAGGTCTCACATCCTGTGATTTCTTGGGAACCTTTAGACGCCTGAATTCCTGAAAACCTGGAAATATATCCTGTCATGTCCATCCTTCCACTTTCGGGAAATCACAGAAGCCAAGATGATGATCGAAGCAGCCAGCCTCCAGGCTCATGTCCAACGATTCCCCATCTCCTGGTATTCCCAGCCTGTGTCCCCTCTCACAGTAAACCAGGGGTGGTATGTGTGGTCGGTCCAAGACTGGTCTTGCTCTCTCATTGTCACTGCTGCTCAGGTAGAAACCAGCCGCCATGTCTTGAGGTGGCCCTGTAAGGATAACCACATGGGTGGTCAAGAACCAAGGCCTCCAGCCAACAGCCGTGTGAGCCTGGCAGCAAACCACTAGCCCCAGTAGAACCTTGAGATGACTCTGTCCCCAGGTGATGTCTGGCTGCAACTTTGTGAAAAACCATGAGCCAGAACCTCCACCTAGACCACTCCTGGACTTCTGATCCTTAGAAACTATGTGAAATACAAATACTTATTATAAGCTGCTAAATTTCAGGGAAAATTATTATGCAACAATAGATAACTAGTACACTTGGACATCTTTCATTCATTCTAATCTGTCTGCCAGTCTCTTTCAGGTTAGACTTCAGTAGCATGGCAGATGCAGCCATCAGCCATGAATGCCCAGAGCTTACCAGTACAAAGTACTGTCCAATTTCCACTCTGGTTGTATCAGACTCCCTCGTAATAGTAGAGCATCTTCTCTCTCCTCCATGGTCTGCATCAGAGTTCTCATGCTCAGGACTCATTGATTTTCACATCTTCTGTTGGAAAGAGTGCAAGAAACAACTTGAAATGTAAAGAAGACAGAAACAAGGCAAATAGGGTTTTAAACAGTGTCTGTCACATAGTAAGTGCTCAACTAATATCTGCTATCGTCATTTTCATCATTAGTGCAATATTATTTCATATACTGTCACCTCAACTAACAGTTCTGTACTTTTGAACAACATATACACATCAACTTCCACATATCAATCTTGATTCCCAGTATAAACAGTCTTGATTATAGTGATTAGGTCAAATCTATACCCTTTTAAAATCATAAATTCCATGTAATTGAATTTACCTGTAGATTGGTATAAAAACATCTAATATTCAAATATTGACTCCTTCCAAGCTTTTCTAAACCTGCTTATTCTAATATTTAAATTCTGGTTGTTTCTAGTGAAATTTTACAATATCCAGAACTCTCTGGCTAATTTTGAAATCGTCCTGAAGTCGTATCAATATTACAGAGGGTGTAGACTTTAAGAAACATACCTGTTGCTTTGTAGGAAAGTTCATAACCACCTGAAGGAAATGTGTCGGATGTGGGATCATTTTCCTGAATCTGCAATAAATGAATCTATAAAGGATTACACTGTTTCTATAATGAAAATTTTCCGGTAAATATTTTTTACTTGTTTGAGAGTAGTTAAAAATGTTAACATGACAGGCCTATGGCATTACATTTTTCCATATTTAGCATTTGTTTCCAAAAGTAGAGAGGAGAAACCTTTTATCTCAACAGCGCTATATTCTTCCATTTATAATAGTCTCTGATTTTTAAGCGGTTTCTATTCAAAACATCTTAAAGCCTGATAAAAGTGTACCTTCCTAATCAGGCATCAGCATATTTGCACTTTTTTCCATAGATCCTAATAATTGTGCAAGTGAGTGTTTCTACCCCTATCTGCTATCTGTTCTGACTCATTCCCAGAGGTTTATCCTGTAAGTTGCTTAGGTCTCTTGGGAGTAGGTAGTTAACAAGTCTTTGAAAATAAATCAACGTATTTTTGACCAGTTATAAATTTCTAGTAAGTCAGCCACAGATTAAGTATCTCAGGGAATAGTTTTAGTTAAAGGAAGTCCATGCATCCTTTTGTGACATAAAATAGAATATCCTTTGCTTGTAATTACAAATTTCTCTATATCATATTTTCTTACAGCAAGGTGCACCTGGACCAGATGGTGACTTTGATCGCAGACTTGGGACTATTTTCAAGACCCTCAGTAAGTATTCAGCAGGTACCCTGAGTTCAGGTGTATTGCTTTGTGGGGGGTTACTCCCCCCACCCCCACCCAGATGTGGAGCCTCAGGGCAGTGGTGTTGGCCATGACCTCCCAAATTCTTCCCCCTGGACCCCTCTGCACAGAAAGTGTGTGCAGCTTCACAAATTCTGGTAGGGATAAACATGAAGACAAAACACAGGGCCCCAAAATAACTGAACCCATTAGGTATTTCATGGTCCAAACAGAGTTTATCTCAAACTCCGAGGTTTTGTGAAGCTTGACTCCTAACAATTCCATTTTTGAGGAGAATAGAGAATTCGTTCCCTAGAAGGGCTGCCTTTTGCTCATGAACATGACAGGCTAGCTCAGATTTGCAGGTGTGGAGTTCAATAATAACTCCTGAGACAGAGCCCTGGCCCTGGCCCTGTTCACTAAACAGCTGATGAAAATGTGATTTGCTGCCAAAGGCTCTGAATTATCACCCCCTCTGCCTCCTGCTGTGCTCCCTCTGCAGCCCACATGAACTGTGACATATTCTCAGGCAGTCTGAATCCCAGAAGAGGGCAGAGGACAGCAGGAGGCCCCTTTCTGGAGACAGTCAAGGCAGAGCAGTCTGCCCTGGGTAGGTGGGTGCCTGCCTCTGGCCCAGTTCAGGCCTTCAAAACAACCCAACTCACAACATAATCCTGGCCCTAAGTACTGTTGAAAATTCCAGAGAGATGAAAAACAGTGGCACCAATGGATTCTAAGGTTGAGCAGGGAACCAGCAGAATCTTTACCTCTTTATTCCAAAAAAACAGCTCAAAAATATGTTTATGCCAAGAACCGTGAGGGCTCAATCTTCTCTCAAAAGTCTCCTGCATTTTATCCTTAATAAACATGCCTTAATAAGTGAAAGAGTCCTCTAAAACAGTGGTCCCCAACCTTTTTGGCACCAGGGACTGGTTTCATGGAAGACAATTTTTCCACAGACAGGGCAAGAGGGATGGTTTAGGGATGATTCAAGTACATGTCATCTCCACCTCAATCATCAGCCATTAGATTCTCATAAGGAGTGTGCAACCTAGATGCCTCACATGTGAGTTTACAGCAGGGTTCTGGGAGAATATAATGCCGCCACCAACCTGGCAGGAAGCAGAGCTCAGGCAGTGATGGGAGTGATGGGGAGCAGCTGTAAATACAGATGAAGCTTTGCTCCCTGGCCCACTCACCTCCTGCTGTGCAGCCCCCTGCTAACAGGCCTCCAGCTAGCACCACTCCACAGCCTGGGGTTTGGGGACCACAGCTTTAAGATTCAAACTGAATTTTCCTTACAATCTATCTTACCAATCTTTTAGCTCATATTTTTATACCGTCTCAAAGAAAAACACTGGGCCTTTCTTAAATGTTCAAAAGTAAAGTGGAATTTTGTTCACTGTGAACAATTTAACAACCAATAAATACATACTGACCAACATTTCAATCCATTCCTCCAAGCACCCTGAATGCAGATTCACATTATCAATGGAGAGAGTAGAACCCGCTCTCTTAAAATGCCCAAGCAGTGTCTCCTGTCAGTTTGGGAATCAGAGCTACCCAGGAAAATTGTTAGTGGCTCTGTCTAATTAGCACTCCTGCCACCTGCAAACAAGTGGTACTAAAAAAAGGTGCTGAATTCCTGCCATTGAGAATGCCAAAAAAAGACACCACTGGTTTCATTCTGACTCTTAGAATCTAATATTTCACTGATTTGGGCAGAGAAAGAAAATACACTTTCATTTCCACCCAAAGAAAATGACTATCAACAATGAGCTGTGTTTTAGAATCTATTAGACAGTGATGAGTCTCCCTAACCCAGCGTTCCTACCTCCCCTGACCTCTGGGCCCCTGCTCTCCCCTCTGCCTGGCCTGGGCACCCTCGGCATCCCCCAGAAACCTCCTCACAGGAGGTCCTGCCTCCTTGAGAAGCCATCCTGATCAGCCCAGTTCTTACGGATTGGTTCCCATGACCCCACAGCAGGCAGAGTCTTTCCCCCAGGACTGAGTACTAAGTTCCCCTTTTTGTTAACAACCAGAGCCAAGTATTGTCTTAGACGGCCTCGACCCCTTTTGAGGGAATAGGCTAGGTAAAACTGACTGGAGTGTAAGCCATCGTACACTTTCCCTGTCTTCCTGATAGTTGCCAGCACAGAGCTGAGAGCAAAAGAAGGTTTCTGTAAATGGTTGATTGAATGATTGGCACACGCCTTTGTGACGCATCACAGAGCAGGGTGGCAGTGGTGAAAAGTCAGCCGCTGTGACTTCTTCCTTCCCACTTTAATCAACACCGTGGGGTTGAAATGCTGGACACACAGTAGGTGCTGAATAGATTTCTATGGATTGATTAACCACTGGAGGGACAGCCGTATGTAGGATTTATTAATGCTTTTGATGCCAAATAGGGGCACTGCATAATGTTAAAAAAGAAAAAAAGACAGCAAACACAAAGCCCTACCCAGCACAGGGGCTGGCAGCTGCTGTTTATACCCACTGTGCTCCTGGAAACAGATGTCCTGTCAAATCTGAGTGTTTCTCCTGAGGCTTCCCCTCTTCCAAATGACCTGTGGGTTCAGTAATCACGGGACACTTGCCCCTCTTCTACATCAGTCCTCTCTATTCTAAGACTGATCTCCAGTTCTGTGTCCAGGACTGGATGACAAAGGCAAAAATCAGTTTCCACTGAGTCTAATCCAAGGAGAAAGCACGAGGCTAATGACAAATGAAATTATATTTGTGTGTCAAGCGCAGTTAAAAGAACAGGCTTTGGAACCAACCAGGCTCAAATCCCAGCTCTGCCACTTACTCATCTACACGATTGCAGGAGCTCACCTGCGCCCTCTGGGACTCGGTTTGGGGGGCTGATAATATCCATTCCATAGGTGGCTGTGATGATTAATAAGATATTGCAGGTAGAGTTCTTGGTACAATTCCTGGTAGAGTAGCCACCGAGTAAATGATCCTTTTGTTGTGGTTACTATCATTAATACCAATAAGGAAAGAAGTCCACCTTGACCATGGTGGTGTGTGTGGCACCCCAGGTCATCCTAAGGGCTTCCTCTGGTGCTTTCCTAGGTGACAGTAGTGGCTTTTCCTTGTATGATTGCACAAATAATGGCCTATGCCCTCATCAGGGAATACATGGTCTGGAGTATTCCTGTCTACTTCCCTGTATACCATGAGTCCACTCTGTCATAAATCTGCTTGGAGTATTAGTCCTGACCCTAGAGCCCAACTTGGGCCCAGCACAGTTGGGGTTGGCTTTTGAAGTGCACCCCACTGACCTGATCTGGTGCTTCATGGGGAAATCTTTGATTGTGGTGGAAGAGGTTCCTATGTACCACACCTAACAAGACCCACCTACCGTGCAGAGAGATTCATACCAATCGTGGAGCACATCCCCTGGACCGCACAGCAGGGCACTGAATAACCCAGCAAAGATCCCAGATACCACCAAGATCTATGCAGAGAGAGAGGATATCTGTCACACAACACAAATCCAGTTTATGTCACCAAGACCCTGGGTGTATTGAGACACATGATATGAACTGGCACTCCAAGTGAAATGATAAAGCTTATTTGTAAACCAGAACAGATCCTTCCCAAATGGCTGCAGCCACACCAGCAGCTCCCAGGTAGGCCAAGAACCAGCGAAGAGGAAGACCTTGGAGTCTAACTCTGGACACCCTTATTTGCAAATTTAGGCTCTGGCAATGAATGGAGGGTAGGGTAGGGGGGAGGATAGACCAGCCACAGGGATTCTAATTCACACAGCTTTTCGAGTCCTCCCTGATCAAGGCAGCTCCAACACTGAAGACTTTGCAGTGCTCTAGAACCAAGCACCCTTGGTGTCATCATGGCCAGAGGCCCACTAGATGAGGATTCAGCACAGCCCCTCTTCTCTAATAATGCCAGCAGGGAAACTAGGAGACACTCACTTGCACATAGAGATGTGGCTAAGGAAGCATTCTGGGAATGCATATTTTCTTCTTTCATTTGAGGATCTATCATTCAAAATCATCGAATGTGAGTGCCTCAAATTGCAAGGCCTTAACCTGTCCCAGACCCTGTAAACCTTGGCCACGCTTCTGTAATGCCTACAGCTGTCCCACAGGATGTTTCTCCGGAATGTAGTGGGGTGGATTCCTGCACGTTCATGGCTAGTGGATCTATAAGGATTATCTCAGAGGACTGCTCCCTACAGCATGAATAAACACTGGCTCACACCTGTGGCTTGGTTCTCCTTCTCTTTGCATTGAGTTACCTGTGTATCTATTTTAAATCCCAAGAAATCCCTCTTTTTCCATTTTACTATCTGCATTGCCCTTCCATCACTTTACAGTCACCATTTTAAGAATCTGGTATTCAAGCCACAGCCCCCTGTCACTCACCTTCTTTGGGTGTTGCTCAGGGACCCTTGGGGAGCCTTCCTTTCCCTCCCCCATCCAGTTTCACCCTGTTCCCTTTAAGGCACCTCTGTCTCCCTGTCTTTTTGACACACCAGTTTTCCTGGCTGTGCCATCCTCAAGGGTGAGTTCCTCCCTAAAGTGCTTTGTTCTGTCCCCTCCCTGGAGCCCCAGGCTCCACACACCAAAACTTCATGGGATGTTTTCTTCCAGGAAATGCAGTTACTCTAACACTGAAGCACTATCTCTCTGTTGTCCTCATTCCATTTCACTGACAGTCCTTCTGCCACCCTCAGTAGATTATTATTATTTATTATTTATCAGCCACGACACCATACTCTGCTTCCTACAAGATATTAAAGGAGACACAATCCCTGCACTGAGTTTACAGCCAAGGAGAGCAGAGGCCTGACCAGGCATCACAGGAGGGAGCTGGGAGGAAGGGATTTACTGTGAAATCCTGCCTCTGCCCTGGCAGATGGGGGTGAGGACTGGCAAAGGCCTCCCCAGGCCAGCTCCTCGGCTCCTCCCGGTTCAGACCCAACAGCCAGATGCTCCCTGCCTCACCTTCCATCACCTTGGCACTTTCCAGCCAGGACCCAGGTCTCAGGCCTTTGCCTGGGGCAGTGGAGGAAGGGAAGAGGATGAGGATGGGGCCTACAGGCCTTTACTGTCAGGCAGGGGTGGAGGGCTGGGATAAGCAGGTATCTCCTGTGAAACTCAAAACCAGGCCAGGGGGAGATGGGAGGGAAGAGAGGTCATGGACACCATGCAGACCTGGAGAGTAGTCGACTGGGAGGGAAGACAGGCTAAAGTGAAATGTTCTGGCATAATAAAAAAAGCCTTCATTGGGGGTCGCCACAGGCCTCCAGTCAAACCTTTCTTAGGAGGGTTGCAGTTAAGGTCTGTGTAGACAGCATACGTAGGGCGTGCTGGGGTGGTGGAGCGGTGTAGACTGGAAAGGTTAGTGTGGCCCGAGTTGGGCCCTGTGGATTTTGGAGGGCCTTTGTGAACAGGAGCGTCCGTGCACGCCGAGGAGAGGCAGGCCAGACTCAGAGAGGGCTGGCAGACGGGATTTGGACGGCCAGCCCGGGTCCTTCAGAGACGTGGACAATTCCTGCTCCTTCCTGCGGCTGGAGTGTCACAACCAGGATGGAAGCTGAAAGACGATTGGACTTTTCCTTCTCAAACTTTTCTGCCAGTTTCCTCAGGTGTTGAGCGCAGAAGGGGAGTCGCGTCGGTCCCGGCCCCCTAATCCTGGGCCGGCAGGGCCCGGAGGCCGGGGCCAAGCAGCCGGGGCCACGCGCCGTGCGTCCACCCGGCGCGGCGGCGGAGCCAAGCGAACCGGGGGCCACGGCAGGGAGCGGGGGCGGCGGGCGGCCGGACCGACCCGCATGCCAGCCAGCACTCCGCCCCGGGCCCCGCGCGCGGCTGCCGGGGATCCCTCGGGCCAGGGGAGCGGCGCACGGTGCCCCGCCGGGGGGCCCCGCCTCCCCCGCCCGCCACCCCCGCCCACTCGGGCGCCCGTGATTGGCTCCGCCCGCCCCTGGCTGCGCGCCGAAGCCCGCCTCCCTCGCAGCTAAAGCAGACGGTACCCGGAGCGGAGCGAGCCAGAAGGGAGCATGGTCCCCGCGCCGCGGCCGCGCCAGCCCCCGCGCCGCCGCCGCCGTCCCCGCCACCGCAGATCTAGCCGCAGCTCCGGCCCCGGCCCCGGCTCCGCAGCGCCCGTTCGCAGCCCCGGCGGTCGCCGCGCCTGAGCGCAGTCCTCGCCTGGAGCCCGAGCCCCGAGCCCGGAGCCAGCCCCAGCCCCGCGGCCGCCGCGGCTGCGGGGAGAGGGCGGGGGCGATGCTGCCGGAGCCGCCGCCGCCGCCGCCGCCTCGATGAGAGCCGCGTCGCACCGCGCATACCGCACAGGCTGACAGGCAGAAGGACTGACTTCCCTCTCCTGGGCATCCTCCCTGGGCTGCCGGGAGGCGGCGGCGGCGGAGGAGGAGGAGGAAGAAAAGGGAGAGAAGGCGGAGAGCAGGAACGCGAGGAGGTGGACCTGGATCCGTTTCTCCCAGCCAGGACCCGAGCGGCCCCAGCTACCACCACCCGCCGGCGCCGTCCCCTATCCATCAGCCCTCCTGCGCCCACCCGCGACCCCGTGCTCTCTGCGCGTCGGGCCGGGGCCGGAGCGGCGCAGCCGGAGGTAAGAGCCGGGCCGGGCTGGGGCGCCTAGAATGCGGAGCCGGAGACGCAGGGTTCTGGCGGCTGCGCGGGGCCGGACCGGGCATGGGAGCGGGGCCCAGAACCCGGAACGCTGGGCTAGGCTCCGGCGGCGGCGGCAGTGGCAGGAGCCTCCCGCGTCTGGATTCGCAGGCTGCAGGAGCCCTTGCGCCTGCGCTGCTCCATGGGGAAAAAGGGGGGAAAAACTTCCTGCCCCCGGGTGTGTATGCACTGGGGCTGCCTGGGGCCACCGTTGCGGTGATCGGAGGTGCTGGAAGTGAATGTGACCCCCAGCCGGGGCAGCTCCCCTGCTGGGCCCGGCGGTGCGCGCCCCTCTCCGGGCCACCTTTCCCTGAATCGCCCAGGGTCGGGGCCAGTCTAGGGGCCAGAGGCACTGGAGGGCTGGCCCCCGGGGGCTGCCGCGCTCCCTGCCCTTTGCGGAGGTGCGCATCTCTGTGCACTGAGAAGCCAGTTTGGGGTTTCTGCCCCCTCGCACCCGCAGATGCCGCATTTGGGGACCAGGTCTCTTCACTCAATCCCAAGTAACTTTCAAGGTAGAGGAGCTTGAAAACCGTCGGGAGGGAACCCGCATAAACGTTGTTGGGACTACCCCCCACTTCCCTTGACACCTTGTGGGTGCCAGGAAGTGGGGGGAGGAGAAAGGAAAGCTTACAGGGATGGCGAAGGGGCGAGGAGCTGGTGTCGGGTGGGGAGGAGTTGTTTATGTATGGGATAGTGTGGGCCAGGAGCTGTGTAGTGTGGGAGTGTGAACGCGCGCCCCGATTGCCGCGGGGGTGCTAAGTGGCCGAAGGCTCACGTCCGGGTCTCCGTGGCCTGGAGCAGGCTGAGAGCGCTGGGGTTATCTGCGGTCGTGGCGCGTGTGCCCGCGTTGGGCAGCGTCGGCCCTGGGCCCGGAGGGAGGGGCGTGCTCGCCTGGGGCCGGAGCTCGGAGCCGAGATCCCGGGTAGGTCAGAGGCGGCTCCCGGGGCAGGTCGCCTCTGTGTTGGCTAGGGAAGGCGGAGACACGCTGCCTGCCTGCGGCCAGCCGTCTCGGAGGAGGGGGTGGCTGCAAAGCGCGAGTCTCGGATGCCTGGGTCTGCCCGCTGAGAAGCCAGTTGTAGTCCCTGGGAGCTGGAACCGAACGGCGGACGCGGTCACTTGTCAGGTCCTCCTGCGGATCCCCAGGGATGCGTATGGGTGAGGAGCTGCCGCCGCCGCTGCCATCCCTGCCGCTCTGCAAACCTTCTCCTCCCTCCCTGCCGTGCTTGCGCCGCTGCGCGCCCCGGGCGAATCGTGGACGCAGGTATTTATGTAGCATTAGGCGAGACCTCGGCGTTGGAGGGACCAGACCACTGAGGGCGCCGAGCTGCTGCCGCCTGCGAAACTTCCTACTTGGTCAGCTCAGGGGCAGCCCGGCTCCACTGCTGCAGACTCCAGCCTCTCATCGGCCGAGCAACGCTGGGATTCGGACTCCCAGTGCAGTGACAGATCTGTCCTGGTTACAGCTGTGTTTACCCTAGTTTCCGTCTCTTTAAAGTCATCGGTCTAGTCATTACAGAGTTTTTTCCCTGGCGATGTGGTCTTATCGCTAACCCAGCCTTGGGAGGGCAGATTTAAGGAATTATTTCATTTTAGGATGAATGACAGCAGATGTAATTAGCCCACCTCATTTCTGGTTTTTTAATTATGGGGAGGAGGAACAGAGCTAACTTTTTAATGGGGGGGGGCGTGAACAGTTTTATAGACGTTCATCCTGACACTTAGAGAAAACGTGTCCGGCAAAGACAGGTGACTACTTTAAGGGCTGGTTGGTCCATGTGTCTGATCAGTCACATAGTCTGGGGCTTATACAGGTAGGGAGCTGTGTGCTGCTGATGGATAGTTTCCGTCCTATACATGGTTCTGGAATACACTTGATTTATCACCCTGCTATAAATCAGAGAATTACTAGCACATGTGCCCTTAAACTCTGTATGAATTTAATGGCATTTAAATTGGTTTATGGGCTGATGCATTTAACCAATTTTAATAACTTTTCTGCACAAACATCAAACCATATTTGACTATGATTAAGAAAAACATTTTCTTCCGTTCGGTCTGTCCATTTCCAGTGCGGTTTTGCAAATTTACAGGTCTCCAACTTTCATTTGCAAGCAACAATCCAAACGAAATACCTAGAGTTTTACTGAAATAAAATATCCTATGGTAGCCATGGTAACAAATAGATTAAGGGTTATTGGTTTTCATCTGTGTGTGATGGGGGGTGGGGGCCTAGTGTTGTGTCTTTTTAATTATGTTTCTAATGAGTAGTGGTCATACTTCAAGTACTCAGTGTGGGAGATAAGTGAGACTGAGAATTCAGTTTTCGGAGAGGTTTATTGCAACCAAGACTAGAAGAGCCCAAGAGAATGACTTCTGCTTAACTGTAGCTCCTCGTACCCAGAAAGCAAATGGATAAAAACCTTTTTTGTTTTTCAAGTAGATGGGAATTGAGGCAATCCCTTTAAGAATGGAAAATGTATTTTGCTTATAAGGTATTACCAAAGGAACCTTTAAATGCAGCCTGTTTTCTAGGACTAGAGATATTAGAACTGTCGATGTTGGTGTGGATTGAGTGTCACCGTTGTTATCAACACCTGTCAGTCTAAGGGAGGCATATCATTAGTCTATTCAAAATTGCTTATTTCAATATTCATGCATTTCCATGGTGATCCATTCATTTTTGTTTACTTAGTCAACCTTATAAATCCTTGGCATCAATTTCAGTTGTGCCATCTTTTTATTTCTTTCATTTATCAATTGATTTCACTGCAAATCATTCTCAGTTTTAGGCATTTCTTTTTTTTTTTCCCCTGTTAGTTTGCAAAAGTTTATACTTTTCCCAGGTACACACAGACATAAATGGGTTAATTTTGTTTAATCGACTCAGATAACAGCACTGATGTTAATGTAGCTTTTTAGCATCATGTGTGTGTGTGTGCACGCACATGGGTTATTTTTTTTTTTTCTTCCAGCAGGCTTACTGTAAAGAATTCTCACTTTTTGGCCTGGAGACATTAATTCAGTCTAGCAGAATTGACTAAAGTTTTTTCTTCCTCCCTTCCTTCTTTCTTTCCTCCAGCCCCCACAAGGATTCTTTGGGTCTTCGTCTATATCTGGCCTGGAGAGACATTGAGACTGTGTATTAGACCATACCCGTCCTCCTAGGATCTTTTCTTTTCTAGTAGTGGCCAAAACCAGAAGGTTCTGGAACATCAGAGCATTTTCCCAATACAATATACATTTAGTCATGGCATATAGTGCCCCTAGGATCATGGTAACATTGTAAGTCCACTGAACAGACAGTTTTACTTAAATTCGAGTGATGATTTTGCTTACCCGCCTTCAACTTTGCTTTCTAATGATGCAGTCCCATGCTAATCACAACCCTGTATATTTCAGAAATATCAAGGCAAGCATTAGCACGCTACTGACTTATTAGGATCAGGCAAAGTAATTGGAACATTTAAGTTCAAAGTCAGATGAAGAAATGGAATTATAACCAACCTTGTGATTCTATAATCAGTCAACTAAGTGCCTACTTGCTGGTAGGGGGAGGAAGTAACATCATGAATAAGCAATCAAGCCCTTGACTGTAGTGAATGTGGATAAACCAAGGCAGTTAGTGTACAAGAGGACCAGAGAACAAGAAATACGTGGGGACGGGTAAACCATGTGTCCCCCCGCTGTGCTGAGCACACATAGGTACAGATATTTAGAAAGTAGTAAAATATTTGTAGTTTATGCAGAAAATAGACATTTGTTATTACTCAAGAAATCTACGGTCATCTCTTTATGTGCTAAAAATTAGTTGGCATAATCCCTGGAAAGTACTTTCTTTCAAAGTAAATTTTACTATAGAAAATGATCTTAACAGTTTTGGTTAAGAAGGAAAAGTGTGTTGGAATGCCTCGCCTGCACCTGGGATCAAAAATTCTGAGATCGGACCACGCTGAAAGCAGACTCCGTGGTCCTTCCTCCAACAGCTCCACACGTACTCTCCTAGCGTCCAAGGTCAGAAAGGCAGTCTGGACTTTCTTAAAGGAAACCACTTGAAATGAGAAAGCTGAAACTGTGAATTAAGATGAGGCAAGTTGAGCACTTGCTAGAAGTAGCAACAAGAGTTCTTTGCTAAATGAACTTCATTGTGTGGGAGCATTTCTACCTGTAGGGTGGGAAGGGGAGGATTGCTCATTTTCTGTGAAAGAGGGTATCTGCGTGAAAACCAAATAGTTCAGAGACTAAACTCTGATGTCCCAGAAGGTGGGGGAAAAAAACCCCAGCATGGTTATGGTAGGGGATCCAGTTTGGGCAAAGAAGAAGACAGGCCCCAGGACATTTAGAGACTATCTGTGGCCCCAGTGGTGTCTGTTTTTATAATTTATATACAGATTTTTGAAATTTTAAAATCATGGACCATTTTAAGGATATACCTACACATACATATAAACAAATATATATATAATTGTGTATTCTACCACTTTCTACTCTTTAAATTGTGGTTTAAAAAAACCATACTATAAAATTTATCACCTTTACCATTTTTAAGTGTACAGTGTTGATAGTAGTAATTAATAGTTATTTAATTGTTGTGCATCAGATCTCCAGAACTTTTTCATCTGGCAGAAGTGAAACTCTGTAGCCACTAAGCACCACCAACCCACTCCCGCCTTCCCTGGCCCTCGGTACCACCACTCCACTCTCTTTTTCTGACATTTGACATCGTTCAGATCCCTCATGCAGGAGGAATCATACAGTATTTATTGTTCTGTAACTGGTTTGTTACACTTAGTATAATGTCTTCAAGGTTCATCACGTTATCACCTGTGACAAGATTCCCTTTCTTTTTAAGGCTGAATAATATTCCATTCTGTGTGTATACCAGATTTTGTTTATCCATTCATCTATTGGTGCAAATTTCAGCTGCCTCCACGGTTCAGCTCTTGGGAATAATGCTGCTAGGAATGTGAGTGTGCTCGTCTCCGAGATCCTGCTCTCAGAATCTTGAATGTATCTTTGGGATATATACCCAGAAGTGGGGTTGCTGTTCCATGGCTTTTAACACTAACAGATCACATAGGTCTTCTGTTGAAGAGACTTGATGAGACTGCAGTCAAACAGAATACCATCCAATAAAGGATGCAGTTGATGTTGCTGACATTTGTTCTTCCTTTTCTTTGTGTGCATTTCCTCCCGAGTCTCTGATCTCTTTTTAACGCTTTGCTTTGGGGGCTTGCCTGAGTTGCTGCAATATTGCAGAGCAGTTAGAAACTCGGGCTTCGTGTCTGAGTCGAAACCCAGTCTCTGGTGCCTACTAGTTGTGTGACCTTGGAAAGAGCCTCCATCTCACCAAGCCTCGAATTTCTTTTATTAAAATGGAGGGAACCATAGTGGCTACCTTAAGATGGTCGGGAGGGTGAAAAGAGGTAAGCCTGGCAAACCTGGTCACAGTGGCCTAGGGAAGTGCCCCCAAAAGGAGAGTTTAGACAAAGCAGCAACCCCGAGAGATCTCAGAAATGCAAAGAAGCCTATCCTGTTAAATTTCAATCATAGACGTGTTAATGGTATATCAGAGTGTATATGTGCATGTATTGTATTCTGAGTCTCCTTACGAGTACTTACTCTGAAAAGCATAAGAGATTTGCATCACAATTCCATGAGTTAAAAATAACCTTGCGATGATTTGATGTATGAACTTCTAATTCCATTTTTGGTATCATAACTTTAGAGTTGATGTAGATTTTAGAGGTCAGCTCATCTACCTATTATTCAATCAGCAAACCTTTATCAAGCCTCAATAATATAATAATAATAATAGCTTCCAGTTATGGCTGCCCACTGTATCTCAGTACTTTACATATATTATCTCTAATCCTCATATCAGTGCTGCGAGGGAGGGATTATCCACAATTTACAAATGAAGATGAAGCTCAGAGATCGGCTGGCCCAAGGCCACAAACCTAGCTGCGTTGTGCTGCTGGGTTTGAACACAGACCCACGAGCTATCAGTCTATCTTTTCCACACACATGCACGTGTGTGCGTGCCTGTTTGAGTTTCCAGTGGCACATGCACCACTTCTCACTGCCTGCTCTGCGCCAGGTACTGCTTTATCTGTACTAATTAACATTTTATATAAGAATAATTCTATTAGAAGGAATGTGAGCTTAAATAAGAATAGTAATCAGGTCTGCTCTGATCAACGTTCATTGCTCTTTTTGGATTTGCCCACCTGCTTCCATTCACTCTGGCTTCTGGAAGGCTAATGAGAAAAACTTTGAGCTGCTTGAGCAGCATCTGCTTCTCTATTGGGCAAGCATAGTAAATAACTAGCAAATCAAAGAGTAAAAACAATGTAGGAAGGGTCAAGGATCCGTCCGGAACCATTAAAGGCTGATCTAGACATGTTCATTTTTGCATGCCAGATCCTAGCACAGGCCCAGCACAAAACTCTTTTGCAAAAATACTTGCCTGGAAAAATTTACGCCCAGAGACGGTGTCATGTAACAGACATCAAAACCGACTTTCGGGATCTTATTTTCACTCAGTGGCTGTGTAGTTACATTTTCGTGGTTTGTCATTGTGTGGGATTTTTGATGCCATGTTCGGGCATACATCTATTAAATATGCTTGTTGATGAATTCTAACTAATCTGGATGGAATCTCCTGGGATTTATGACTTGAGACTTTGAAGACTAATTTTCTCTTGGAGCCTCCTCCTTCCAGTGATAACTGGAATCTATCTGGTGCTCTTGAGAGTCCACACACAGTCTGTCCTTCATAACATGCTTAACTTGCAAAATGTGTTCCCCACTCCAATTTTTAAATCTGTGGTAGCTCACAAAAGCGTTATTTTTAGGAAAAGTAAAACACCTAGAAATCACAGAGACAGTTATGGAAGGGCAATAACACTGTATTTTCCAGCTTCTGTTCTATTTTTACTCCTTATATTAGCTTTTTTTTTTTTTTTTGGGAGATAGGCGCGAATAGAGCCTTGAGCACACACCACAAAAGTGCGTTTGTTCCCCGTTTTAACTCTTCCAACCCCCATTCAGGCAAGGAGTGACTTCTCAGTGTGAGGAAGGTTCAGTGTCAGGGCCTTTGGGGTGAAGGGGCCTGGGGGTTATCCTGGTTATCCTGGTATAAATTCAAAGGAATAGAGATTTCAAGTATCTTCACACTTAAACTCACTGCCCTTACCTAGGTAAACAGGACGACAGCTCAATTCTGAGTTGACTTCCAAGGCTCAGGCCACTCGCTGCTGCCTGTCTGTCCAGCTCTACCGCCTCCCCTTCCGTCCTCCTGATTCTACCCCAAAGTCGGAGTCTGGCCTAAGGCTTCCTTTTTCTTAAAGCAAAGCTCTCAGAAGCAGGTTAAGAGGTGGGGCAGTGAAGGAAGACCACACAGGAGGACTCTGTATCTGCTTTGTGAAAAGCAAATGCCAGTGGAAGACTTAGGCCAGATTGGAGACATTAACAATTACCAGAAGGTACTGGTTTTCCTTTTGGTCATTTGGTAACACTGAGAAGCGGCAAGGGACAAATGGGTGAAACTTGGATTTAAAAAAAAATTTTTTTTTTACCTTCTTTTTTCAAATCTTCCAGTTTTAAGCATTTGCTTTTGGATCAAAACTGCAGCTGAATTCAGCCTCCCGAGGAACTTTAATGACATACATTCAGCTCCTGGAGCTTCTAAATGAGTATAGATCCAATAACTGTTTACTTAAAAGCCACAATGGAAAGAGCACTTCCTCCCTGGTGGCATCTCATCTGTTGCTCACTGTGTCTCAACAGTGGCTTTGTTCCCATTTTGCAGATGAGTTAGAGACTCAAAGGGTTTGCCCAAAGTCAGATCGACCACCATGGGTGCCAGGCCATGGTGGGTACAGATAGGTTAAGAGGGCAAGCAAGCCTGTACCCTGACAACTGCCCACCCCTGGGGGAAGTCAACATTCCCTTTCATATAACACAAATCTCTGGTTAGAGTAACGGAATGGCCATGTGTTCAGCCACATTGTTCACTGGTGATCACAGTTGGCATGATAAATTAAGGTCCAGCTAATTTTCTTTTACAATAGAAAATAAATTCAAAGGAATAGAGATTTCAAGTATCTTCACACTTAAACTCACTGCCCTTACCTAGGTAAACAGGACGACAGCTCAATTCTGAGTTGACTTCCAAGGCTCAGGCCTAACTGACTCCTTTTCTTTGTGATCAGAAGGTTTCCTGGGTGCACTGACGTGAGTACGTGAAGACTGAATATTTGAGGATTAAGAGAGTTCTTATCTGCGAAGTGCGCTGGACGGTGCCAGGCAGAAGCCTAATCACAGCAGCGTTAGATTTCTGGACTCGTCTTGAGGGTTGTTGTCCTTGAAGGCAAGGAATGACTTTGTCTCTTAGCCTTGGATGTGGCACGTGTCAGCGTTCACTGTGTGGGTACTCGGAGGTCAATGAGGTGCAGTCAGGTGACGGGAGGAGGAGACAGGACCCCGACCGGGAGGGAGTCCAGTATAACCAGGAAGCTGATGGACCAGTGGTCCAGTCCAGAAATTTCCTGGGATATTCTGAGAGACAGTCCAGGGCAGGGAGTACCTGTCATGGATGCTGCCGTGGTCATGACCCCGTGGGTCCACTCGGTTCTGCCTGACCATCTGTGCGGGACACTGCTGCTGTTGTCCTGGCCCTCCAAGATAGTACAGAAGAGTAGAACATGGTGTGCTGCTGCAGGCACAGTCGCACACCGGTGCCAGTCCGCAAACTGTGACCAGTCTGTGCATGGTAAACTGGGACTGAGGATTTAGAAACCCCTATGGCACTTACTGTCATCTTGGCAGCTAAGAGCATGATCCATGGGCTCTCTCACTGACCAAGGGACAGCCCAGTTGGGGCAATGCTAGACCCACACGGGAGTTACCAGGAGAGTCAGCGTGGTGTGAGCTGTAGTCTGGCCATGTATGTTAGGACTATATTTTAATTCTTAATGGATTAGAATTAGAAACAAAAAACCTAAAACCTGGTCCTTCACCCCTAAAAGGTCTAGGGAACTAGACCTTGCATGGAAAACACCTAGACACGCTTGTCTTGTCAAAGCATATGTGGTGATTTTACACGCGGGTCTGGAATCTCTCATCAGGGAGGCCAACTTTGCCACCTTTGGGATAACAGTGGGCTGAATCCTCTCCAGCCCAGGGTGCTCACTTCAGCAAGGGGTAGCTGCCTGCTCTGTCCTGCCCAGAACATGATGGGTGGCCCTAAGGGGCTCTCCTTAGCTTTCATGTGCATCTTCAGTCCCACTCCCCAGAGCTGAGTGAGATCCTTGGGGTCTAGCTCAGGAGCCTCGGACCCACCCACGTACATCCTGAGGCCATTTTGTTGTAATATTGCATCACCTTGACCTCTTGAGACGTGGACAGGTTATCTGGCCCTTGAATGAGCTTATTGTGAATGAGGTCTTTTGCTTTTGTAATAGCCCATTCAGGTGATGTGAAGAAAAAATAAGATGACCTTGCTGTGAAATCGAGGACCGCAGAATCTGGAAGTGTTAAGTGCCACATTTGCAAGCGGGGCTGGTTAGACCGGGAGGCTGCGTGCAGCGTGCATGTCTGGCCGATCCTCCTAGCGAAGAGCCTGCTATGAGTGGAGTGCTGTAATCTATTCGGTTCATGCTGTTCCAACCAGCTTTAATCATCAAAACTTGAATAATATTCAAACTGCGAAAGGAACATATTTCTTGCTGAAGCCTGGATGTGCCAAAGGGAAGCGCCAGAGCATCTCCATCGACCAATCTCTGGCAACACATTGCAAAAAAAAGAAGCACCTGGATCGCTTCATGTGATGTGGGGAAACTGCCTGTTCCTACAATGAAACGGCACTAAGATTTAAAATTTCCTCTCTTCTCCCCAGAGGAGAAAAATGATTTTTCATGAAACCATGTTTTGTAGAAGTTGCCTTCCTCCCCTGCTATAAGGTCACCATCCTCACTTGTGACCCAGAGGGAGGCTTCCTCCTGGCCCTGGCCATCCGACAAGGCCTGCTCTGGCTCCCCTGGGTGGAGGGCTCCCTGTAGGGAGGGGACATGGACTGTGAGACCTGGAAGACACCGGCAGCTGGGACAGAGAAGGTCGCAGGCAGCCGTGGAGAGCCTTGCCAGCAAAGCAGTTTGCGCCGCCACCTTGCTGGGATAAAGACGTGCAAACCACCGTCCTGTGGCAAGGGCTGCAGCCTGAGTTCTGGATGAGGGCTGTGTGGATGGCCCTGCTGCTCCTCATCTCCCTATGTGATCTCCATCACATCCCTGAGTGACAGGGGCATTCCAGAGCTGCAGCCCTGCTCAGGCTCCCGCCTGGGGATTTAAGGCTTCCCTCCTTGATTCTGCAAAAACCACAAAAAGCCCTTTTTGTCCATGCGGCCTCCTGGGGGAGGCTGCAGGGGTGAGGCGTGCACTCACTGGACTGCGAAGTCCCTGTTCGGCAGCCCTAACTGTCTGCTGTTTTTATTTCTGCTCTGCCTCCCAGAATGTCTGGTCTCCAGAAATAGTTTTTGATAGTTCGCATAGACACCTGGGCCAGGTATAGTCTCCCTGATCCCAGAAAAAGGGGGAAGCAGTTGCCATCTGGCCCTTACTCCTATGCTGGGTGTGACCAGTGGGCCACTGGGGTTGGGGACAGGGATAGAGGATGTGGAATTGTTGTCTGGAGATTGAGTAAACATGGCACTGGGGAGGGTGGGACCTGGTGCTCAGGCCTGTATGGTTACAATTAAAACTTAGTTTTAAACTAAAACTAATTAATTTACAATTAAAACTCAACGGCAAACAACCCAATCTTAAAAATGGGCAAAACACTTCTGTAACTAGTCCACCAAAGAAGACATACCAATGGCCAATAAGCATGTGGAAAGATGCTCACCAGAGAAGTGCAGGGCAAAACCTCAGTGAGATACCACTCCACAGCCATGAGGTTGACCATTATACACACAAAACAACAGCAGAAACTAACAGGCCCTGGTGAGGATGTGGAGAAACCGGAACCCTGGATCACTGCACTGTGTGTGAAAATGTAAAATGATACCCCCTCTGGGGTGAACATGGAGGGTCCTCAAAAAATGGAATGTAGAATTACCATACGATCCAGCAATTCTACTTTCGAGCATATACCCAAAGGAAGTGAACCTAGTCATACAGCAGGGTCGCTCCTAGCAGTGGTATTCACAGCAACCTTCTATGGTATATTTTATCACAATAAAAAAGGTGAAGCTACTCATATGTTCATCAGTGGGAATGGACAAGCAAGGCAGAGCAGGCACCTGCCATAGGCTAGTCACCAGCCTTGAAAAGGCAGGAGTTCTGGCATCGGCTGGAGCCCTGATGGACCTCAAAACTACGATGCTAAGAGAAATAAGGCAGTCACAGGACAAGGACAAATACTGTGTAGGATTCCACTTATATGAGATAAACAAGAGTGGTCAAATTCACAGAGGTCCTAGAAGAATGGTAGTTGCCGGGGCTAGGGGAGGGGAGTTTTATTTAATGGGTAAAGAGTTTTGTTTTTGGAAGGTGAAAATGCTCTGGTGATGGGTGATGGAGATGGTTGCACAACAGTATGGTTGCACTCATATGCCACTGAACCATATGTTTAAAAGGGGTGAGAGGCCAGGCGAGGAGGCCCACGCCTGTAATCCTGGCATTCTGGGAGGCCGTGGCAGGTGGATTGTCTGAGCTCAGAAGCTCTTGCTTTTGCTCCCAGCTATTCGGGAGGCTGAGGCAAGAGAATTGCTTGAGCCCAAGAGTTGGAGGTTGCTGTGAGCTATGATGCCATAGCACTCTACTGAAGGGGTCAAAGTGAGACTCTGAAAAAATAAAAAGAAAAGAAATAAAAGTGGTTAGGATGGTAAATTTTATGGTATATTTATCACAATAAAAAAAGATTTTCAAATATATTCACTTAATAAATTCTTTTAAAAATTCACTTCGGGGGAAAAGACTGTGCTAACAATTTAGCAACTTTAACAGGGCACTTGCTATGTATCCCTCTCTATGCTGGGCATTGTGCTGCATTTATTTGCTCTATCTATCTTTATTTTATTTGACATGTAGTTTCAGTAACTGTATATACTCACATAACCATCATCTAAATAACAAGAAAATCTTTCACCCCAGAAAGTTCATTGCTGCCCCTTCTAGTCAACTCTCTCTCCTGCCCGGCCCTTTTCAAAGTCAGACACCATGAATTTTTGTCTGTTCTCAACTTCCTTGTAGACAGAGACAGTGTACAGTCTTGTGTGGCCAGGTAGCTTCGCTCCCATTTGCTCACGTCCACCGCATGTCCCAAGAGCTGACCCTCCCCTGCTAAGTCGTATTCCATGGCACCCACCTCAGTTTGTGTGTCCATTCCCCCATGATGGACACTGGATGGCGCCGTGGTCTAGAGATAGTGGCAGTGGGTGGGCAGTCAGCTAGCCAGTGGGGAGTGTCCCCGCAGGGTGGGGTCACCACACTTCCAGTTCTCAGTGCTGGGGGTTTTCCTGTTTCATCAGCAGCCTCCCCAGAGGTGAATGGCCTCCTGGCAGAGGCATCTGGTTGTTTTACACTAAAAATGTGACATCCAGCAGACCAGATCCTGTGCTAAGAAAATTTCTCCCCTAGAGGCCATCACACGGGAGACTGGGAGTCCCATCAGGAGGCTGTGTGGTGACTCAGTGCTGGGTATGGGCGTCAGCAATGGCTTTCACAGGGTGGCCTCTCTGAGCTGTGGCAGGGGGATCTGTAGACCCTACCAGACACTAGTGGGGAAGGGGGTGGGAGGGGACAGGGCACGGGTGGCCAGACCCTGACTCAGCTTCCTGCTATCTGTGTGAGCCTCAGGCTCCTTCAGTTGCCCCAGCCACGTTAAGGCCTTTAGTCTGGTACAAAGCACGAGAGCTTCCTTCTCTACAATGCCTTTGTCTCCTCTGCTGTGACCCGTTCTCAGAGAGTGTATGGTCTCTGAGTCCAGCTCTGAGGTCAGTGTCCCCCACTGCCACCTTGCTGGGCAGTGTCTCATCTCATGACACAATGAGTCCTAATGCTTAAGCTCCCTGCTTTTGTTGCCAGCTATATCTGGGCTCTAACCCCTAGCGGGGCCACCTGGAAATGGTGTGGTCATAGGAGCTTGGCTGCCTCGTATGACAGTGCTAATAAAATCTATGTGGCCCCATGTCTGGCTGTAATAAGTCTGCTCTAAGGAGGTGGGTGGGAGGAGGATTCCTGCCTTCCAGGAATGTGGGCAAAATTCAACTTGTGAAAGCTGAATTTAGCTGAGGTTAGTCTCCCCTCTCTCTACATTCCTGGGCAGTGCCTCAACTCACGAGGTGGACAGTAGTCCAGAATATGTGGGTGTGACAACTTCAACGGTTGCTCGTTGCTAGAGCTCATGGCAACACAGTATGGGGCTGATCAGGGCAGGCTATGGTCACTGGAAAGTCCCAAGGAACAGAGAATTTGGGGCCCCTCTGAGAGCAAAAGGATGTATAATGGGTTCCCTCCCTCCTCACTGTGGGCCCCCACCCAAAGTGCCCCAGCTATCATTCTCCCCTCACCTGAGAGAGACCCAGCTTGGGTTTGCACCTGTGATTTCTAAAGGACTCGTAGCTCACAGGAGCCGTGAGGTTGTGTGGTTGCCATAGAGGGTGGAGCCCATCTCAGCTAGGCAGGGCCTGCAGAGTCCTGCCTGACCACAGGGGACAAGGGACAGAGGACCAGGGACAGTGGCAAAGTGACTGCTCTTTAAGAGAGTTGCCTCCCTAAAGTGTCGGGAGGGCCAGGAAGGCACATTGCTGAACAGAGGGACTATTTGCTGGCTTAAAGGAGCCTCTGTCTGGCACGCCGACATCACCCTCAGTTCCCCTCTCTCCTCTTCCTTCTCAGAGCTTCTTTGCCCAGTTCAGATCCTTCCTGTCCTTATGGCTTCCCAGGGAACAGTCTCTGAGCCCACAGGGATCGCCTGATGCAGGTTCTCCATGTAACTGCTTCTCAGCCACGTGGGAGTCTCCAGCTTACCTGCCCGGGTGCTCCCAAGGGGGCTGATTACCTCACCTCTTGTTTATATTCCTTCGTTGGTTCTCCCCGTAAAGATCTAGATCAATGCTGGGCACATTTTATACTTTGGACAAGCGAAGGTCAGAGGAAGGAAGGAATTTCCCAATGTTTACTGTCCCTATGCCCAAGACTTGCCAGTCAGAGGCAGAGCTGGAACTGGGATCCCAACAACCTGAGACAGCAGCCCCCTGGAAGGGCATGAGGAGGGGTGGGAGTTAAGTCTGGGTGAGGGGGTCATTTCCTAAAAATCCAGGGCTGTTTCAAACTGCCCCCGTGGAAAAATACAGACTCTTTGGAACTGTCTCTTTTTCTCCCTCCGTGTTGACTTTTGTCAAATTGAAAGAGGGATGATTTCCTAAAATGTATGACTCGATAAAGGATCCCTTCACCAGGGCGTGAAATGACTGTGCATCTGCATCTGAGCCGGGGAAGATAAACTTTGCTCCATTTTTGCCACTCACCAGATTAGAATCTTTCCGGGACACTAACCTAGTATGTGTTTCTCTAAGTCCTTGGCCTTGGGGTCCCTGGTGAAAGCCCAGGCGGTGTTTGGCTCCCTGATTCCCACCCCCCTTCTCCGACCCGTGGCTGCTCTGCCCAGCTGTGACCCGCACAGCTTGGCTTGTCTTGGGGAGAACCTGTCTCAGACGTGCGACTAGGCACTGCAGTAGAGTTGGGGAAAAGTGGGCATGAAAACCTCTCCTGGCTTTTTGTTGATGAGAAAACAGCAGGAAAAATACAAAAACTACTTCTTTAGAGGTTGAGATTAAAGATTCTAAAGGATTTTTATCATAAATTTGGTTATTTCACAGGATAGTTTTTAATTAAGAGGGAAACCTTGTTAATTAAAGGGACATAACCATGTATATACTACAACATCAAGTGTCTAAAAATAGAGAACAGATAAACAAAAGGCTGAATCTAGGCCACAGTATTAACAGTGGTCATCTTTCTACTTTAAAATTTTCCAGCTTTGTAAATAAACAGCATATTTTCCATATTAGGAAAATATTAAAATTTACCTAACAAGGAAAGAAATTAAACTGTAATACCCATAAGGTTAATTTTGCCCCCCTCCACACACACACACACCCCCAGCCCCTCCACTGAGCAATATGTGTTTGTGAACCTGCCGACATGAATACTATTGAAAACGGGAAAAGGCCAGGCCATACTATAGAAGAAATTATTAAGCAACCAGTTTTTAAAAGAGGAAAAGGAACAAAATCGTTTCTTATACTCTCATACAAAAATGTCCCTCATAATGAACCTCAGACTCACCTTTAAGAAATAATCCTCTCAGAATTCTGTTCCTTCCTAGGGCGGCTGTAAGAACCCAGAGTTGGGGGCTTTTTAAAGGTAGCTAAGGCAGCCTTCCAACCTTAAAAGCTTACCTTGTTGAATGCCACGCCGGCATTCTCAAATAACTGTGCCCCCAAGTGGTCACACGTACCTGTAAATTACATGCAGCAGAAAGGTTGCAGTAACCAGGTCTTGGATTGCAGAGTTTGCAATTTACTAATAATGATGAAAATAATAATACAGAGGAGAAAAGAAATGAGAAAGGGGAGGGAGAAAGCCAGAGAGAGAGAGAGAGAGAATGTGTGTGTATGTGTGTGTGTGTACATATGTGTGTGCATGTGCGTGCTTGTGTGTGTGTGTGTTTGCATGGAGAGCAAAAGACGGGAAGAATTTCCCAATGTTTACTGTCCCTATGCCCCTCCCAGAAAGGAAGGGTGTGCGGGCTGTGTGTGTGTGTGTGTGTGTCTCCATTTGCAGGGAGGGCCTGGTCAGTAGAGGTAGGGAGATGGCTATGGGCAGAGCCCTCCCAAGAATTTGGAGACTTTGCATTCTCTTTCTGGGGAACAATCCTCAATGCCTTTGGCTGCTTGCTTCTCTGCAGCTCTGCTTCTGTGATAGTCTCCTTGGCAGACTGCCAGAGGCTGTAAGTGTACAGAGAATTGTGTTTTAATAGAAGGCTTTACCTCTGATACAGATTTAAAATGAGGAAGAAACTTTCTGTTCCTCAGCCAGAGCGAAATGCATTTTGCTTCTTGTGAAATGCTGGTGATTACAAGCTCATCTTACATAATTTTATTATTTTCAATTGCTGCCCGTCAATCTCAGGTGATGGTTTCCTG
Source organism: Galagoides demidoff (assembly GCA_963574575.1). Classification (NCBI taxonomy): domain Eukaryota; kingdom Metazoa; phylum Chordata; class Mammalia; order Primates; family Galagidae; genus Galagoides; species Galagoides demidoff. Next base: position 16,508 of record CAUYQV010073624.1, on the reverse strand, counting down.
GGAGCAGAAAGGAGTCAGATTCTGGGTGATGATTAAAAAAAAAAAGCCACCCCATCATTAGCAAATCTTACAGAAGTTTAGAAAGGAGAATAATTATCCCTGTGATGATGCTGTTTAAGATCATCAGAACTTTCATTGCTAAGTTAGGCACGCAGAAGTGAATTGAGGACTATTTCACGGCCTCACAGAAAATGTATTTTCGCTTTAACAACGCAGCAATGTTTGAGATTTGAAAAAAGAAAAACCTTTAAATCTAGTGAAGAAATGCTCTTGAGTAACCACATTTTCGGGAAATCTGTGACATGATCGAGGTGGTCTACCGTCACGCCCACAAGAGGGCATTTTCTCATCAACTACTGTAAAAAGCGATTTGTTTTCTAAAGGGAAGCTGAGAGGCCTGGGGGAAGGAGAGTGTTACACGCAGACGGCGCAGGAGCCGGGAGTGGAGAGCTGCTTGCAATTGAGTTGTATGTATGCTTCCACTTAATACCGTCCTGCACGCCTGCGAGCCAGCACCACCGGCCAGGAATCTGCCCTCTGTGTTTACACATTTTTGAATGTCTTATTCCCAGAATGACCGGGAACCAAAGGAATCCTTCACAGGCGTTTTCTCCAGACACCAAGTGCCACGTGCTAACACGCGACCAACCCCATCAGTGACTTCGGTATGAAATTTGATTTTTCTCCTATTTTAAGACAGCTTCTCTAGGTCCAAGTTTCTTCCTTTGTTTATTTGACACATGTTTATTGAGTCTGTGTCAACATTGAGCCAGACTGAAACCCTGATCTCGTGAAACATACGCGCTTCATAGGAAGACTTGGCATTAAAAAGGGGAACAAATACTGGAATATAATTTAAATAATTCTAAGTGTTGTGAGGAAAAGTCATTGGGATAAGGAAGAGGGTGGCTGTTTTGGATTGGGGAGCCATGTGTGATTCTCTGATGAGTAACAAATAATATTTTAATTTTCTTCCATTAATACCAATAGTATTTGGGTTGCAATGGTATTCAATCTTTTAAACTCCCTCTTTCCCTCAAAAACAGTTGACTGGTTTCAATGTTTATTATTGTACCGACCATGACACTGGTGAAAACGGAAGCAACACGTAGTTGCCGGGTTTGTTAAATAATATTTAAATATACCAGCTACTCTTTTTACCCCAGCATTTCACAAATAAAGGCTATAAATTTCCTTTATACCCTCTTGATCCCAAAGGGTATAAAGGAAAATATCCAAGAATATAAGCAGTTTATTAGAGTTTTAGGAAACTTGCAGCCTTGGAGTTTCACATTTTGGGTGGACTGCTTAAGACATCATCTGTGTTTTCCCCGACCATGAGGACCAGGCCACCCAAGGTGATGTCGTCTCTGTGGGCACCAGTTCTGCAACCCTGCCCAACCCACAACCACAACCTACAAGACCCAAGAGCGGAAGGTGGTCTGTTCCCCACCCTAGGATACTTGATGGGGAGTTCAGCCCAAGAGCTATGAAGCTTTTAGAGAGCCAAGTGAGAGTTTCTGAAGCCAAGAGTCAAAGCTTTACTTTGAATGCTTGTTTGGGGAGGTCAAGCAGTATGGGCAGGGCAAATTAAGGAGAGCTTCATGGGGGCAGTGAGCCTTGAACTTGACCTTGAAGGACAAGTAGGTATAAGGAAAAGGGTCATGAGATCATAACAGATTGTGTGTTCATTTTATAAAGTTAATGTGGAACATTTTTTGTTAATAAAAGAAACATCCAGGGCCGCACCTGTGGCTCAAAGAAATAGGGAGCAGGCCCCATATGCCAGAGGTGGTGGGTTCAAATCCAGCCCTGGCCAAAAACTGCAAAACAAAATTCCATGGTGTGAAATTTTCAGGCATAACAAAGTAACAATCTCTAATAAGTATATGGTCTAAAGGTGACAATATTTTATCATATTTTCTTCTAGTCTTATTTTACATTTTTGTAATAATCAAGACCATGTTGTACATGAAATTGGTCATCTTGCTTTTTTACTTCCTGTACAATTATCTCATGTCATTGAAAATTATTCTTTTAAACACCACTTTTGGATAGCTTCGTAGTATTCCATCATGCCTACATGCTATTATGCAGCCATTCTCACCAAATACGTGTTTTTTACTACTCCTTCTCTCTGGTAGATATTCTTGTATATCATTTTTGTTCACAATTTTGATATCATATCTGCCAATGCTCAGCTCTGAGGATAATACTGAGCCTGTTACATCTATCCACACAGCCTCTATCGGTACATGTCAAGTAGAAATAATAGTACCAACCTCATGGGGCAGTTGAGAGAGATATATGCAATCATGTTTGGACACAGTTCTAGAAATGAAATTACCAAGATTTGATCATTTTAATCTTATATAACGTTTCAATTATAAAAGAATGTTCTTTATGGAAATTTTTAACAAAAAGAAAAACCATGCATAATCTCGTCACTCAGAGATTAAAAAGAAACAATTAACTTTTTAGAATCTATTATTTGTCACTTTTAGCAGAACTGAGATCATACTATATATATCATTTTCTCTCCTGCTTTTTTCCCTCTGAAGCTTGTATTGCTTTTCTCTTGTTATTACTTATTCAGAAACATAATCTTAAAAGACGATATTTCATTATAGTCTTCCATTATATTAATGCGTCATATTATATTTAACTAATTTTCTATTGTTGGATGTTTAGATAATTCGGTTATTTCCTGCTATAAACAGCATTGCAATAAGATGGTGTTGAACACATACCTGGACATTTGGGATTATTTCTTTAGAATTAATTCCTGGCATTGGTGTTACCAAGCCAGAGGTAGAGACATATTGTCTGTATCATCACATTTCCCCCTGAAAGGCTGTCCTCTTTTATCCTGTTCTACTCTCCCATCAATAGTGTGTGGACACCCATTTTATCCCATTCCTACTTAATATAATGTATGTGGTTATTTTAAATCTCAGTCTGTTGGGTAGGTGAGTAATGGTATCCCGTGGTCTCAATTTGTGTTTCCTTGATTACCAGTGGGCAGGAGCATTTGTTTCTCTGTTTATTGATATTCCTGTCCTTTACCCGTTCTTCTATTTATATTTATCTTTTTTCTTATTGATTTGTAAGCGCTCTTTATGCATAACAGGATATTAACCTTTTGGTGTAACGTTGGAGATATTTTTCCCCATTTGTCATTTGTCTTTTAAATTCATTTATGGTTTCTTGGTTGTATAGAAGCCTTGAATTTGCTTGTCCTATTCATCAGCTTTTTTCACTTTGATGTTTTGTCTTGTTTCTATGCTTAGAAAAATCCTTACCCAACCTGGCTCTAGATATCTCTTCATTTGCATGTTCTCCTGCTTGTTTCATGATCCATTTTGCAGATTCAACTTTTTATCCATTTCTCTCAGTTTGTTATATGATAGGAAAGCATTTTGTCTTTTGCTTAATAGTTATCTAATTCTTCCCGTTCTTTTTAGTGAACAGTCTTTCTTTCTCTCCCCCTGCCCTCCATTTGAAATGCTACCTCTCCTACACTGAATTCTTGTGTAGGGTAGGGAGTACTTGCAGGCTGAGTATTCTCTTTTCATCCTGATCTAGTGACATATACCTCATTGTTTTAGTTACAGAAACGTTGATTACATTTTGTGTTTAAAATCTGATAGTACAGGTCATCTCCATTATTATTATTTTCTAAAATAGTATTGGCTACTGACCTCTGGTATATCTGGTAGCCCAGATGAATGCTAGAATCATTTCTACCAAGCTAAAAAAAAAAAATACCGTTGAGGTTTTTTTTTGACAGATCTGTATGAATTTGGTGATACCCATAAATTGATTTATGAAAAATTGACATCCTGACTACAATATTAAGTCTTCTCATTCAGGACCGTGCAGTTCCGTTTACCGTCTTCCTCTCTCCGTGTTTATTCTAGTTTACTTTCATATCTCTCTGTAAACATTTGTGGTTTTCTTCCTGTGAGCTCTGTGCCGTTCTTAGAAATTTCATTCCTAGATGTTACACACAGATAGAGGGAGATCTCTCTGTCCCTTTGTATTTTCTAATGAGTTATTACTGGCAGATAGGGAAGCCGTTAGTTTGTGTGCATTTATTTGGTATCTGCCTAAGTGACTGAACTTTCTTTTGGGTGGAACATTTTTAAGGCTTTTTACCATGTTGCTTATTTCACTAAAAGATTATATGGATACTCAGTAGTGTCTGGGAGGGTGTATATCATCATTTTAATAATTTTTACTAATTTTTGAAGAAAAATGGCATCTCATTGCATCTTACACACCATTTTAACGAGACATTCTGACTGTAACCACGTTGCGGTAATGGCATTTGTTTGGGGCACGCAGTTTTAGCGTACAGTAACACAGGCACGTAAACAGCTGTGGGGGCTCCAAGGTGCTGAAGGGAGCGATTTTCAGATAGGAGTTGGGGGTTCACAGCTCTGCCTTGCAGGAGAGTGGCAGAGGCTAATATGAAGAATAGTTTGGGAGCCAGTTCTAGACAGAAGTCCCAGACTGACTGGGTAGAGCCTGCTGTTGTTGATGTTAGGTTTAGTTTCACCCAGATGTACTTTCACAGCCAGACAAACTTGAGAGTGTGAAGAAACAATGAGACATCACTTGCCCCGTGTTGATCCCTGGAGGACACTCAGCATCTCCATTCTCAGCGCAAAGATAACCCCGTGAAGTGAGCAAAGAAGAAGACGGCCAACCAGAAAGAGGACTGTGATACCCCGGCACTTCCCTCTCAGCATCTGTAGGGAGCTCACATATAAATGGAGGCCTCTATCAGTGTGGGGAAAGAAAGGGTTTCTCCTACCCTGATTCTCCCGAGCATATGGCAGGAGGTGGGGGCGGAATCTCCCCACGTCCCCACACAGACGGCTTGTGAATGTTCCGATGGTGTGCGTTTCCTCCGTTGGACGAACAACTCATCTTTTACTCTTTGCTTTTTATGCCAGTTTGGGAAGGTTGTTTTTCTCCCACTTGAAAATCTTCCTCGGAAGGAATATGTTGCCATCAGCAATTCCTCTGTGTTGTAACTATCTCCTGGGAAGCCAGACTGTAAGGCAGTGAGTCTTCCCTCAAAAAAACCCAAGCCCATTATTCACGGCTCAACAAATATCCGAGTGCCTTCTGCGTGCCAGGCATTGTACTTGGTGCTGGAACTTGGTAGCGAGCAAAAACACGGCTGGTTCTTCCCCGCAAGGGGTTGACAGTCTAGTGGGGCAGACAGATATTTATCAGAGAGCGCAAACAGCAGTAAGAGCCTGGAAGGAAGGCAGTCTGTGCTGCCTCACCTCCTCTCAGATTCCAGGAGTAGATGGCAGATCTGAGATTTAAAGGAATTGTTAACCTCAGGATTTAAAGGGAAGGAGAGCTGGGGAGGGGGTGGGGGGATAGGTTCTAGGTGGAAGGGGCAGATATTTAGGAGAGAGTGTGGCATATTCAAGGAAAGGCAAGAAGGCTGGGGAGGCCGGGGCTGAGGAAGCCAGGGCTGGGGTACATGGTCAGGAGGAGATTAGAGAATTAGAGGGAGAGACCATGCTGGGTCTGGACACCATAGAAAGAATATTTATTGCAAGAGCACTGTCTGCCTGATAGTTTTTAAGAAAGGAATGGCAATTTGCAAAAATGGCTTTGACTACTATGTAGGAACCTACTGAGGAGTACTAAGGAAAAAGTGGGGTGCAGTTGGGAGAGGACTGCAAGGGTCCAGGCGAGAGTTGATGGCAGCAGCTGGGACTGAGGGAATGGTGCAGACTGAGAGGCCAGTGCCTGGGAGGTATCTGAACAGCCCAGGGCAGGCCTGGGCGGTGGGTTGAGGCTGGGAAGTAAAGAACAGGGGTGTCTCAGGGGGTTTAAGGGTGTCTGGTTTGAGGAGCTGGAGGGATGAGATGCTGTTTGTTGACGGTGCTGGGAACCTGGGAGAGGTCAGGTGTGCTGGAGAAGGTCGCATTTTGGCTGTGAGGGCCCCTGAGACATGGCCCTGGCGGCAGATAGGCAGTTAGAGGTGCAGGTTGGGCTCTGTCACAGAGGAGAGATGAGGGCCAGCAGTGCAGATTTTGAGGAATCATTCTTGAAATCATCCACTTTAGATTCAGGAAGAAAGATCTTAGTGGTAAGGGACAGGGGGGCAGTCCCCAGTCCTCTTGGGACTTCTTCCCAATTTTTGCTGTGACCACCCGCTTGCTTCTAAATGTGGTGCTTTCCCAGGTGTGGAAGAGGGCTATTCCTGTGTGCCACCCCCCATCTGTGTTGGCTGAGTCAGGCTGGAGGTAATAAAAGGGACATAAACACGAGGAAACCACATGTTCAATGATCCCATCTATAAATTCTTGCTTCCTTTCTACCCTTTGGGCTGAGTCTCTGAGCACAGAGGTGGAGCCAGGAGGTGTCTCCTGTTTCTTCCCTCCCCTGTCCCAAGCCCGCCTCCCATTCCTGAAAAATAGGCCTTAAATTACATTGCTGAATCATTTACTTACATGGGTCAAGAATTAAATTGTTTACTTGAATTTGGGATTATTGTATATGTAATAAATACTTCCTGAACACCTCCAGACACAGTGGCATGGATTAAGATGTGACTTATAATGTTGATGTGACAAGTGCTGACAGAGGGGGGGACCAAATCTGATAGGCCAGGCGAGGAAAGGGCTAGTGTGTATGACCTGTAGCAAAGGTCAAGAGCATTTGGGGCAGAAGAAACTGAAGACTCAGAGGGGGGTGTGCAGTGGTTCCTGGGCCTGGAGAATATTATACATTTGTTGGAAAGGTGTGCGTGTGTGTGGTGGGGGTACGATAGAGGGGCCAGGAAGTGGGTCATGGGAGAGGGGGTGTGACCGCTGAGTGGCCGTGGTGGCAGCGTCCGGTAATGCAGGACTCCTCCTTTTGTGTGTGCCGGAAGTGTTTTCTCAGCCTCGTCCTTTCCTGCTGTCAGGAGATGAGAGGAAACAAAAATATCCTTATTCTTCTTGCCTTGGAAAATGAAAGCTTGGATTGGAATCCTCGCAGGTACTCCTTCTGCCTTCTCTGCTTCCCGGATATGGGAATGGTGGTTCCCAACATCAGCAGTGTTGAACAATGGGCTCTGAGGGTCTCCGTGGGTAGTTTTAGCAGAGCAAAGATAAGTTTCTAAGCTGAGTCACTCAGGCCCTGTGCACAGACCCAGTCTGATAACTAATAAACCTTCTGGAGAAGGCAAAAGTTTAGTCATGGAAGTTTTCTGACTCACATTCTCATTGGAATGACTTTTGGTTCCCTTTTGGGAGCCCTCACTTCCAGGATCCTTAGAAAACATGACAGGCCTCTGACGCCTGGGGTGCCATAGCGTTGTCCAGTGGCCAGATCACACTTAGATCTGCTCAGAGATTGCCAGTAGTTGAGGAATTTCAGAAAAATGATTCCACACTGTTAGTCTGGATTCAGGTCCCAGCAGTATTTGGGATTGCTGCACCAGGCCTTTTGTCAGCTTCTACTGAGTGCCCAGCCCAGCTGGTTTTAGGGACTGTGGACAGAGAAGGGTTAGAAGGAGGGTCAGGAAGTGTGGTGGCGATATGGCAAATGGAGATCAGCCTACTGGCTGCAGGGCTTCAAGGCTGACCAGTGTATCTCAATAAGCCAATGGTGCTACATGGCCTGGATTGCTCTCCCAGGCTGGGGAGAGGCAGGCGGACTGAGCATCACTGTCTGGAGGTAAAGAGAGCCTGGGACCCCCAAAGCTGGGGACAGAACTATGAGGATTAAAGGGAGTGGAGATTACTGGGGACCAGAGGCATCTGGAAAGGTTTTTTAATCACCTGGGGCTGGACATAAGCATTTCTCAGGTTCTTGCAGGAGTTTATTGTCCTACATTTAGTAGCTGGAGAAGGTGCTAGGGACCAGGCTAGGACCAGGGTGTGGAGCACATGCCCAGCTCTCTTCTGTTCAGGGGTCAAAGGCAATGCTGCAGGAATCCTCTGCCAGATCAGATGAGCCTGGCCAGGGGTCCACGTGATGCCCTGAGGATCACTTACGTCCTCTCTAAGCAGCCCGCAGCTCAAGTGCCCTTTCACAAATGGGAAGTGGCAGGTCTTGGGCCTATGGAGGGTAATGGCTGCTTCAGTCTGGCTCAAGCATTCTTCTTCCCCCGCCCCCTGCATCTGACTATTTGACTGTTTTCCAAGTTACCTTTAATGTTGTAAACCACTGCTTGTCACTTTGCCAAATTCCTGTGCTCGTACTTAAGTGTGATTCACGCACTGGATGTTTTTGACATTTGAAGATTACTTGGTTCTTTGGGCAATTTTCTTGTTTGCCTTCAAGAAAATGCCTGGAGTTCTCTATTTCATCTGGGGGAAAAGTGAGGCCCAGGATGCATGAGATGAATCAGCGGAACTGTGAGGTGCTAGGCCTGGTGAACTTGTGGGGTGTAGCTGAACAGAAAGCGTTTGCTACCTTTTTAAAAGGATTAAGGCAGCTTCTCGACCTCACGTGGGAATCACTTGCAATCAGGTGAATTCACCTGTGGAGTCACTGTGTGAGCTGGCCAGTGGGAGCCCATTTCTATGCAGAAGTCAACACTGGGGCAGCCAGGCCTACCATTTCTGTCCAGACATGCCCACATGCTGGGTGATCTGTTCCCTCCATGGCAAAGGACCGGTCACTCTAGACCCATGGACATGGATGGTACAGTGTTGTCCTTTCCACTCCACTGAGCCAGGACTGTCACTTCTGGGCAGAGGTTAATTAAGAATTCTTGTAATTACCCACTCACTTATTGAGATCTACCTCCTTCTCTCCCCGCCCCACCCTTTCTCCAGTGCCAAATAGAGTTAACACTACTGGAGAAGACAGAAGAGATAGTGGCCTGGTCCCCACCTTGAAAGAAACCATTGACCTCATAGATTAAACCACAGGTTCATAGCCATTAAGCATTCAGCTCAAAGTATTTGTTTACTTTTCCCATTAGTCCCCTATTTGAATTGTCCATCTCTCCCCACTGAAACCCATTGAACTTGGCATAATATGCCCTCCTTTGTCCCTAGTTCCCTTCCTCTCTGTGTGTTTCTTCCCTTCCTTCTATGTAGGTACTGGGCACCCTGCTGCAGGGTACAGTGGCACCAGATACAGAGATAGTGAACTGGGGTCATCTCTGGTCACTGCCAAGGTCATTTCACCTGGCAGATGGTCTGAGGTGAGACCGTTGTTCTCACAGACGTCTGCAAACCCCATGCCTGAGCTGCTCAGCCCCCCCAGTCGCGTCGTTCCCCGGATGGAGTCCACTCCATTAAAGGACCGGAAAACAGAACTCTCAAAGACAGGATAAAGGATTAGGGATAATTTCATTTCAGAAGAAAGAGGCTGAGGAGGGACTTAATTGTCTTTGAAGGATCCTCCTGTGGAGGACAGAGATGAGTTCTCCATCTCACTGAGCGAGAGAAGACAAAGTGGATCTCAAGTGAACAAGCAAAGTTTCCAGTCCGTCAGGGCCAGCCCTGCACAGAGGCGTCAGGGAGCCTGGACAGGCCAGGTAGGTAGAGCTGGGGAGCTGAGGGGGCCACACAGATGTGTTTGGGTAGGGGGGTGCTGTGGGAGAAAGAGGTATCTCAGTCCTTTCTTGGCAAAGTGCTAAGTAAAAACCACTTAATTAACAGAGACAGTAAGACTTTAAGACCTCAGAAGTAGGAGAGATCTCCCAGGGCTGGGGTAGCAGGCGTGCAGAGCGGTGAGAGTAAAGGTGAAAGTGGGTGTGTGCTGGCCATGTCCCATGGACCGGGTCAGAAGCACGCTGGCTAACATACAGAGGGCGTGGAGGGCGAGCAGGAGGGGAACATGGGGCCAGAGAGGGCAGATTTAGCCTTTTACCCTCAGACATGGGGAACCACATGCCCCAGCGAGGGGGTGGCCCCTGGTGGGGCTTCTAATTCTGCAGTTTCACCCCTGGCGATGGGAGAAACAGAATAAAAGTCTCTAGGTCCCGCTTACAGCGCCTTGCCGATCTCAGACTGGTCTGCTGCAAAAGGAGAAAATACCAACGCTGTGTAGTGAGTTTTTCATAGAACTAAATGTATTGCTTTTAAAGTGCTGTCCTTTATTCTAAGATTATGTTCCATCAGCCAAAATTCTTCATAGCGAGCAACAGAAACCAATTCTAGCTAATTGAAGAAGAAAAGGAATTTATTAAAAGGATATTAGGCAGCCCAGCATCTCCAGGGGGTGGAGAGCCAGGCTCAGAGGCCACATGGCCAGGAATGACTACCAGCCATGCCCAGATCTGGCCGGGCGAAGCCCCTGCTGCGGCCCTGCTGGTCAGGACCCACTTGTGCTCCTGCACTGCCAGCTCCAGACAGTGGGTGCAGCTACTGCCGCCGTCCTGACTCCCCCCAACTCCTTTGCATCACTGACTTCTGATTAAAAGTGTGTGTCGACAAGCGCAGTGGCAGAGCCAGGGAGGTAGGCGTGCTTGCTGTCTCCAGCTTCTGCACTGGAAGAGGGGGGAGCTTTGCTTCCTCAGACACAGGACAAGAGCTCGGGTGCCGGGAGCCTCAGGGAATGACAGGCGTCTCTTCTCTGTGCTCACCCTCTCTGAGTGAATGTGCGTGTGTGTGTGTGCGTGTGTATGTGCGTGCGCGTGCAGCTATGAGTGTTAAAAACATGCTTTCTTTTGTGAAGGCGCTGAGTTTGTTTTTCATTTAAAGCAGTATTGTTACTCCAAAGAATATGAAGATGGAAAGCTATTATTTGTTCCCAAATGCTTTGCAAGTCTCCTAGTCCATGAAACCTGGGAGGCTGGAACTTTAGTGCCAGACAGCCAGATCTCACCCAAGCACGTGTGGATGAGGGATACAGGCACCTACGGTCCTGCAGTGTGTGTGTGTGTGTGTGTGTGTGTGTGTGTGTGCTCAGTACACCCTTCCCAGGGACGTGGTGAGCAGTGAGAAATGGCAACCCTGTTGGGTTGAGGGCAGAATGGCTTTCCAGAGGCAGATCCACACTCGCCCAGAATCCTTCAGAGTCTGCACTCACACCCTCACACCGGCAGGAGGTACGCAACACAGTAGCAGGCACCTGACATGCCCCAAGCTCAAGGTTCCCTGGGGAGCCTTGCTTATTTTTTATCTGCTAACACCTGTAGGCTGGAAGGCAGCTATTTGTTCTCAAAACACTGATGGACCCTAATTTCAGAAGCCCAACCTCCTGGAGTCCCCCTGTCCCAGAAAAGCACCCAAAGCGATCCAGGTGCTTGGGTGTCTGGGGCCTGTGGTGCTGGCATTTCCTCCCTGTGTCTCTCCCACTCTGTTGTCAGGATGGGCAGGGAGTCACGCTGGATCATGTTGTCCTCTACAGGTGTGTGCCTCAGTTTCCTCATCTGGCAAAAGGCCAATGACAGACCAAGGTCACCTGGCCAGTGAGTTGGTGACAGAGCCCAGACTCAAGCCCAGGCTCTATTCATGCAGGTGTGGAAGACACCAACAGAGCTGAAGTTCTCGGCTGAGAATCTGCAGCCCTCCTCGGCCTGGGAGGTCACTTTACCTGCCTTAGCTGTTCTCAACTTTCTGTCACTAGGTGCATTGTCCAGAATTTTACAGAAATTCTTCCTGGAGAAGCTGCCTATAGGGTATAGGTGTCTCAGTGCTCACCAGCTGAACATCCACAGTGGCCCTCCTGGCTGAGTTCATTTCTCCTCTAGGCGCTCCGTCTTGGTCCTTTTTCTCCCTCTATGTATTCCCTCTTGTCTGTGCTCCCCAGAATTGTGGTTTCCAAATTCCTATCTTCAGCAGGGGCCCCACTGCTGACTGTGCAATTCATAACAGCCGCTTGCTAAGAACCGTCTCCCCTGACATTTCACAAGCACCCCCATTTCAACCCTTCTGAAACTCAGCTTCTCCTCCCAGCCCCACCCAAAATCTCTTCCTCCCTCTGCCCTGGGTGTGGAGCCATATTCCAGGCTCTTTGCCTTCCTCCCACAACTGCCCCATCCTCCCCTTTCTATTCCCTCCCCACCCCAGGCCCCCTGCTTGGATTCAGGCTCCATCATCTCTTACTACATTTGGCCACAACTTCCTAACTGATCTCTTGGTCTCTGAGCTTGTCCCTGCCTGTTCCTTCTCTACTCACAGCCAGAACGATCCATCCAGGGCACAAATCTATTCTGACAGCCTTCTGCTAGAGCCAGGGCCTAGAGATGCCATTTGGAGATACGCGTTCATTGTGTGGCTGCCGCATGTGGTTACACGGAGAGACAAGACGTGAATAATCCGCCTGCAGGCGTTTACACTCCAATGAGGACAAGTCACAGTCCTCGGCTGAGCACACATGACCCAACTTGCCTACATCGAACGGCATGCTTTGGGCACCTGGTCTCAACCCTTCTAACGACCCTTTGCAGTAAGCGCTGTAGTGATCCCCACATTACTGATATAGACACTGAAATAGACAGAAATGAAGTAGTTTATACAAGTTAATAGCAAAGCCATGAGGAAAGAGGAGTCTGTACCCAGGTGGTCTTGACCCTGGGATTTTCATTCAGGTCACCGTATTGTCTCCTCTGCAGCCTCACCATTTCCTGCTATTCTCCCCTTGCAGACCCTTGGCACAGCTCCGCTGACGTGCCTGCATTTCTCCGCACATAGCCAGCTCTTTCAGCCAGACTTTTTACAGTTCTTTACTTTCATGACTGTACCCTCTACTGAGGCTGTGTGTGGCAGGGAGAGATAACCGGAGGGAAGGCCACCTCTTCCAGGAAGCCTCCCCTGAGCACCCCCCTGCCCCGCGCAGCTGGGACAGGCGCCCCTCCTGTTTGCCCTGCAGCCTCTGCTCCTGTCTCATTCCGTCCCTCTAGCAGCCTGTTCATCTTCCCCCTCAGCTAGACTGTGATTTCCTTGAGGGCCAGATCTGTCATGCTCATGTCTTTATCCTCAAAGCCCAGCACAGTCCCTGCACATGGAGCCAGACCCTCCACGGCGTGGCCCTGTCCTCCTGCTACTAGCAGTGGCCTTCCCAACTGAAGAAGCCTCGTCCTTCCAGCCTGACTCCCTGCTCCACCCTCACTGGACCCCTCCATAGAGCCAGGGCTTGTAGTGGACTTGGCTGCTGCTCATCTCCCAGGGGATGTTAAGGGCACAGGCTCTATTAGGACCCCCGTCAGGGGTAGGACCCATCCCAAGGCTGGCCGTCCCTGGCTGGCTTGGAGGCAGCTCCCTGCCATCTCTTGCCCCCGTCCAAGCAACCTGTGCCCCGTAAGGTCCACAGGGGAGCCCCTGGGGGCCAGCAGATCCAGTGCTTGGTTTGGAAATGTTAGACTTCAGCATGATTTAGTGCCCTGGCATTTCTGCGCTAGTTTACAGTAATCAGGCATTTGTTAATGTTCACTTTCTCCTCCACAGGCTCTTGCTGACACAGGGCTTTTCTTTGTTGATTAGATTTTAGTCCTGTTCTAAACAGTAACCAGCGCAGGGCAGTGGGGAAAGCCCAGACTCCTGCAGCTCTGGTAACATGGGCACTGCTACCGACTCACTTTGCTAGCAACTCAATTCCAGGTCTCAGTTATGTCCTCTGTGAGATAGAGTAGCCCTCCTCATACTTACAAGAGAAAGAATACAGAGCACTGGGTTGGCTCCCCTGATCCCCAATGCCCTGCCCTTGGTGCCTTGTTGAGTCTGGCTTGTTGGGACATCAGTTCTCAAGGGCCCTGATGGTGTTCTTCCGAGTAAAGGAACCTGCAGGCAGAGCGGTAGGTGTCCCTGCCCCTGCTGTGTTAAGATGCATCATTGCTTTGCCCCAGCCCTGTCACACTACCCATCTGTGTTTCAGGGTCTGAAGGTATAAACTAGGAAGAAATACTAGTAAATTGTCCCAATGACTAGGTTAAAATGGGTCAAGTTGGACACCTGGGCTTTGAGATCCCAGACCAGTTTGACTCACCTAAGAAGAGCGTCTGTTAAATCAAATTTGTGACTTGGAATTCTGAACTCTGCACATACTGGCCCTGGCCTCCCGCTACCTTGAGACTGCCCCATGCTCCTGTGTGTGTGTATGTCTCTCTCTCTCCCTCTGTTTCTCAGATCATTTTGCCATGTCTGGACTCAGTGAAGGCAGAGGCTGGGTGAGGGCTTCCTACCCCTCTGGTTGGGCTGGGCACAGCCACCACACGACCTGCCAGCCATCTGCTGGCCCACACTGTGGGAGCCCAGCCGGGCTGTGTGATTGCCTGGCCATGCACCCCGGTCCCTGTCATGCTGTGCTGGATTCATTTTCCTTTAATCACCCTGGACTTAGATGTTCCATGTTATTTTCAGGGCATCTTTTTAATTTCATTCTAGAAGTATATCTTAGCTCTGTTCAGAATAGATTTTTAATTGCCCTTTCCCTGAAAGAGGTTGAGCAGAGTGAGTCTTCAGGATGGAGTGGGCTCATGAGGATCCCGGTGCTGGGCACACTGGAGCCAGGCGCAGAGGCTCAGGCGCACTGCCCCGTGGCTCAGGCCTCAGCCTTCTTGGCTCAATACAGGAGAGCCCATCACTAGCCCCTAGGTAGTTTGTTGAGAGGAAGGGCCTTGGGATCAGCCCATTAGTCCAGAGTCAAGCTCCCGGCCCCAGCTCTGATGTTGATAGGCTGGGGTATTTTACACAACTCCCATCACCTCTTGGAGCCGCACCCCTTAGGCGAGATGGCACTTCCCAGTTTTCTCACCTGATAGAGCAGGAGAGAAGAAGTGAAATACTTTTCCACACACTGAGATACAGGCCACCCATGGGCCAGCCAAGGCGGGGGGGAGTGCATGACACATGTGGTAGCTATCGCCTAAGCCTACCACTGGGACACTCTGGGCCAGTGATGGTGGAGAGCCCCCATCATTGCCCCCCACCTTGCACTCCTGCCCAGCATCTATCAATAGATGCCAATTCCTCACCCAATTCAAAGCTGTCCACAGTTGGAACTTGCCCAGCGCTTTGGTTGCCCCTTGATACTGTTTCCTCGCCTTCCTGGCTGCCTCCTGCCTGAAACTCTCACTAGAGTCAGAGACTCAGGTCAGCTTTGTCGGGGGACGGGGCTTGTCTGATGGGGGGCAGAATCCCCCAGGAGCTCCAGGCTGGCTGGCTCCCAGGACCAGCCCGTCCTGTTGCATCTTCCTCTCTGCCAATTCATGAGTCTTCATTGCAGACCTCTGAGGTGACTGCTGCCCTCACTGCAGACCCGTTGGTACCTTTCTTATTTTTCTTCCTCTGTCGACTGAGAGATCATGTGTGTTTTCTGGTAAAAATTGCCAAGAGGAAAGAATGCAGTGTGCTTAGCTAACCACCACCACCCTTGTTGGGCAGCATTCTGTGCGCATCTGCTGGACTGTGTCCTGGCTGCTTTTGGGTCTAAGGCACATTTCTGGTCCCACCTGTGTCCACTCTACCTGTTAATAGGGGCTCTGGGCAGGGCAGACACCATAAGTGGAATGTAGAATACTCATGCTCCCGCCATCCCTCAACAAAACTCTTACCTGACCTGCAGATCCCAGCATACCCCATGCCCTACCGCAGGCCCTGTCTGCTTCTCCTGCTCCTGTAACCGTCAGCAGAGACCACAAAGAGGCTGGGCCAGGATCAGTGCAGGTGCTTCTCTTAACATGATCTCATTTAATTCAGTCTTCTCTGCAGCCTTCTGGAAAGCAGGTATCACTGTATCCCCTCTTTAGAAATAGGGAAGCTGAGGCTCAGAAAAATTTGGTGGCTCACCCAGTAGTGTAGGCCAGGTCCCAGCCCACCCCAGGACTCTGTGTCATGTTTTTTTCTACCCTATTCCAGGCATTTGATCCCCTCCAATGTCATAGTCTGTTGTATGCTAGACAAGTATGGGAGCCAGGCTTGTGACAGTTCCTACGTGGCCATAACTGTGAAGACCTATGGTAGCCCACTGCCGGAGGTGTCTGCTCCTCCCCAGATCATGTGGGTAGGGTAGTGCTAGAGGGCAGGACTGGGCACCATCAGGGCTTCCCTGCAAAGTGCAAGTGCATGGAGCTGAGGTTCTTGGCGGGCCCCCCTTGTCCTCTGCCTGGCTGTATCTGTTCCTGGAGAGCAGAGAAGGATTTATGGCACACTCAGCTCCTCCTGAATGTCAGGAAGGAAGGTTCTAATGCGATTGAGATGTGTGTGTCAGTGTGTCTGTCTTTGGGTGTCCATGTGAGCATGTGTCCACATGTGTGGGCATGTGTCTGTGTGAGGATATGGCCAGTGTCTGTGGGCATCAGCGTGTGTCACTGTGTGTGTGCATGTCTGTGTGAGCATGTGTTCATTTGTCTGTGTGTCAGTGTGTCTGCCCTTGTGTTTCTGTGTGGGTTTGTATCCATATGTCTTTGTGAATATGTGTCCGTGTGTGCCTGTGCATGTCTGTGTAAACATGTGTGTCTGTCTGCATATCTGTGTGAGCGTGTATGCATGTGTCCGTGTGTGTCTGTGTGAGCGTGTATGCATGCGTCTGTGTGAGCGTGTGTTCATTTGTCTGTGTGTCAGTGTGTCTGCCCTTGTGTTTCTGTGTGG
>CAUYQV010073621.1:0-38667 GCA_963574575.1 Galagoides demidoff | reverse complement strand
TATTTTTAGTTCTCTGAGTGTTCTCCAGACCTCTGGTGTTTTTTCAAAAGGCAGAGGGTTGGGAAATACAGGCTCCATGCCAGGGTTTCTGAGTCCCATGGTCTGGGGAAGATTCTTGGTCCCCTTCTGAGCTGCTCTGCGACTTCTCTCCACTCCCAGTGGCCCTGCTCTGCTGATTCTCAAAACTAGCCCATAATTTGCAGTACTTTTTCTCTCGTGGGCTCCCAGGGAGCAGAAATCGGCCCTCAGCCAGTCATGAATGATGGCCTCAAGGATTCTCCTCAGAATGAGGCAGAAAGATTTCTGAGCAGATTAGGAAATTTTATAAAATCTTTTCTCCTTTCTAATCATTAATGCCACTGTCATTTCCATAATCATCTTTATAATTATTTGAAGTAGAAAAGGAGCAGGGCACCTGCTTAATGAAAAAATAGAGGTGGAAAAACAGAAACTGAGGAGATAGGTGACTGAATAGCCCCTCCCGGAAATCTACATCAGAAGTGATTAGGGAGAGTTTGAGGGATTGCACCCCAACACCTCTCCATCTTCCCTTCTGGCCCCCTTCCCTGTGGTCAAGCATATCCCTGACTTCCTGCAGCAAAGGCTCCTGACTTCCTGTCTGTGCCTCTGCTCGTGTTTTGCCTAAAACACCCCACTTCCGTCACAGAGCCCTCCATCTGTTCCCTCTTCTGGACTTCCAGAAAGTCTTATCTGAACCTCTCTGGAGCTCTGGTCATTTTCTGCTTTGTATTGTAATCTCAAATAATTATATACATATGTATATATACACATTTTTTCTCCTATTATATTATGAACCAAAGACTGTCTCTTTGACTCTTTGCAACTCCCATCCCAGCCACAAACCATGCACTTTGAACAGGGCAGGTGCTCCATCAATGTCGGCTAAAAGAATGAGCAACCAGAAGTTTACTGTCATCCATTCACTAGACATGC
The DNA here is from genome assembly GCA_963574575.1 of Galagoides demidoff. Classification (NCBI taxonomy): domain Eukaryota; kingdom Metazoa; phylum Chordata; class Mammalia; order Primates; family Galagidae; genus Galagoides; species Galagoides demidoff. The sequence continues at coordinate 37,713 of CAUYQV010073621.1, read as the reverse complement.
TGAAAAGAAAGGAATTCGGGGAACAATACCAGGTGTGGCCGAGCCTGCTGTTATTCCCCTAAACACCTCTCCTCTCCTTCCTGGACACACAGACAAATGACATTTGCCTGCCTCTCTTTCAGCTGGAGAAGATGCTGTAACTGGGCTCTGGCCCGTGGCAGGTGCAGAGAAGTGATGTACACCTTCTTAAATCTCCCCGTGTAATCCTCCATTCCCTTCTCCCTTCTGCCAGCTGGATGCAGATAAGCATGGTGACCTTGGAAACTGCATTTGGAAATCGGCAAAGCCACAAGATAGAAAGAGCTTGGGGACAGGGAGGGAAGCTACTTACCAATCAGGAGCATCACGTTGGGATTCTGTGTAAGAAATAAATGTCTATGTCACGCGTCAGCCAGGACACAGTTTGGGGTTTATATGTCATAGCCACTAGGATGCCTTCATTTTAATATTGCTGAAGAAAGTACAAAAACTGTGATTCTTGGTTTCCTTAGGTAACTGATTCTTTTCCACTTCGGGCACACATACTTTCACCTTTAAGTTTTAATTTGGTTGTGGAAGTATGTAAAGAAAATTCCCATTTTTAAAAATGCTCTCACTGAGCCTAGCTCCCCTGGCATGAGAAGTTATTGGGTATTCTTCTTGGAAGCTGTTACGCTGAGGCATGACTCCAGTTTCAACAACAAATGAAGGGTTTCTGCTGCTCTAAACACGGAAGTTTGTAGACATGGGTTAGAAATCAGGATAAGAAATTTCTGTCTTATAGATCATAAAATTCAAGTCTTTGGGGTACTGAGTTACAAAATAAACTTCTAGTGTTCTAAGCTGTGCTGGAGAATGGAGGGACCCTTTGGCTCAGGGAGCACCAGAAATGATCAAAGGCCCTTACCCTTCAAAGGACTTTAACTGCTACTACTTCTTTGGTATAATTATTCCAGAAAACACATGCTTAAAGCTTCCTATTGCTTTATGGAATAAAGTCTAAACTCTTCAGTCTGGAATTTAAGGTCCTCCAAGATCTGATCCCAGACTTTCTTTCCAAGCAAACAAATATTTGTTCAATATACTGTATTTTGTCCTTCTGTTCTTTTGGGGGGGTTCTTCCACCACCCACCATCATCATATACATGTATAAGTATATATAATATTTATATATGTGTGTGTTCATACATATATATGTATATATATATATATACATAAACATACATATAGGGTGCCAAAAAATGTGTATACCTTTTAAGAAAGGCATTAAAATTATAATACTTATTATACATCAATAACAAAAGATGAATATAAGTTATGTTTGAGCCCCACTTGTCATTGCAGAAGTCAAACAAGACTTGAGTACTATAATTTTAAGAAAGATTTTTCCATTCTTAAAATGTACACATATATGGGTTTTTTGGCAGCCTCTGCATATGAACATACAAAAAGCTTGCCATAGGATAGGCAAGTTTATACTACAGAGACAAATCAAGCCTAAACTCCCAGTTACTTAGCACATGATGGGTTTACATTTGGCTACATACCCATTGTAGGGCTCCATGTGTATGTTTGAGTGGAGGGGAGTGTGTCTCTGCTCCACACTGACACTCAGGTACCCAGGCTGATGGCCTTCTACTTTCTGTAGCTGCAACATCTGAGATAAATGGCCTTCTCATTCACTGCAGCGGGATAGAGACCAAATGAGCCCAGCACTCTTATACAAATACCCCTGACCAAAAGTCACATGACCACCTCTGATTGCAAAGGAGATGGGAAGTAGGTGAAACCAATGTCACACATATTTAGTGAGCACTATTGTCTTTGCTGCTCACACATCTTTCAGGAAGCCTTGTTCCCTAGCTCCCTCCAGCTGCAAACAATGTCTCCTGCCCCTGAGTTCTATATGTATGTCTCCCATTAGACATTAGAACTCCCTGAATTCTATATTGTATGTCTCCCATACAATTCTATTTGCATATCTCCCTAATATATAATAATAGCTATATTATATAGCTATATATACCTATCCTAATAATTTTATTAGCTATATAATAATATTATATAGCTAATTATAATAGGTATATAGCTATATAATATAGCTATCATTTTATGTAGTTATGAATGATGGAGGTGCGAACATTATATAGCTATATAATAGCTATGGAGAAAATTGTAGATAGCTATATAATAGCTATGTGGAAAATTGCATTATTGTAAAATTGTATTATTATATAGCCTATTATAAAACTATACATATGTTCACACCTCCATCACTCATAACTATATAAAACAGAAAACACACACTAGATGCCAGACACCCTCCTGTTTACATTTATTAATTCATTTAAATCTCCGCAATAATGCTGTGTGGTTGCTGCTGTTATTGTGCCCAGATTACAGGTGAGGAAAGTGAGAAGCAGAGGGGCTAAGTGTCCTAACAGGATTCTGGTACAGCCAGGTTAGCTATGTAGGGCGTGCTCTGAACTACTTTACTATATGGTGGCTTCTCTTCTTAACTTCCTTATTAGCAAAGAGTAAATTGTTTCTTTGTTTCTCATAATGCCAACTGCAGCTTCAGGCACCTAGAAGGGTTTCTGAAAGGCGCTGCATACAATTAGCACCTTTTCTAATGGACAGCTGCACAGATCTGATCTTTTATCAATCTTACTTTCAGCATTGCCAGATTGCTCCTGCTATATCGGGAACCGTTTTAGTAGACGCAATTGTTTCTCCTTTAAAAGCGACAGGTCTTCACCGAAGGTTGAATGGGGTCTTTGGGGACATCTGGGGGACAACCAGACAGAAAACAGCAGAAGTTCAGGTAAAACACCCAGGAAAGACTCGAGCCACTTTATTTATACTGTGTTTGATTTTGTGCTTAAGAGACTATTAAATAAAAGTAGGGAAGTGGGGCTGCTAAGTCTATTTGGTCTTCTTTTGAGTCCTCAAACTTTATAAATAAATCCAGATCCCCCAGGGAGGACTTTCCTCTGCTTAAATGTGGATTCCTGGTAAGCTATTGGCCGTGAGCCTTCTACAAGACTAAATTTAGAAAAATTAAATTGCAACCCAGCACTGTGGTTTCCAAAATGAAATGTATAGGGAAGAACACCTGAAAACACCAGCAAAAATGTCAGTCAAAGGGAAGTGTCAGGGACCCAGTGATCAATCTCATATATATGTCTACAATCAGAAAGGAAAAGGTCCTGGTCATTTGGAAAGAAATGGGACTGTGTGAACCAATTTAGAACCATCAGAGCAGTGATCTGGGAGAGGAGACTTGTTCTAATTATGACTCTGTGTTCCAACCAGGCATGAAGGAAATCACAGTAAACCTATTTCAGAGAAAGGCATTCCCAATGTGGCAGTGTCCAATGTCTCATGCGTGGTGAGGGCCAGTGAGTCAGGGAGGAAAAATACTAGAAAATGATCTTTTTCTATGACTAACAAAGAGGAGGCTGTTTTTGTGTTGCCCTGATGGAAAAATTGGTGGGATCTCAGGAATTAATAAGGAACTATCAGTCCCTGCTTGGATGTTCTATCCTAAAAGTGGGGACTTGTATGTACTTAAATGGGAGGGGCTGGGCGGTACCAGAAATCTATCCTGGGAAGATAGGGGACTAAGTTCTGCTTTGTAATTAACCTACCCACAGGATTGCTCCGCGCTATTCAGTGAATGGTAATAATGTCCAAGTCATCTTAAAATGTACTGCAGATCTTGAACCAAGGTATTTTCTGGATTAAAAAAAAAAAATGCCTTATGTTTTCCTAGCAACCTGAAAGAGAATTCTGATATAGACGGCAAATGTAATTGAATATTGGAATTTAAAGAAAAATATTTCCATGAGTATAGATAGAGCTTTTTGTAGGGAATTAAGACTCATATTAGTATTCTTGATATGTTGATTTATTCAACAAGTATTTATTCCTGAAATAGGCCAGGCATTGTTCCAAGCACCAAGAATACTGTGATACTTTCCTCATAGAATTTATATTCTGGAGGGAGAAACAGATAATAAGCAGTAGACAAATAAACTAATGATTGTGTCATTTCTTTTGGATAATTGCTATGACAAAATAAACAAAATGAGGAATTAGAGAGTATATCAGTTATCTGTTGCCATGTAACAAACTATTGTAAAATTCAGTGGCTTTAAACAATGACATTATTTTTCATGATTCTGTGGGTCAGAAATGTGAGGAGGGCTCAGCTGGATGGTTCTTCTGCTCTGCATGTCAGCTGGGGTCAATGACTTCTTGGCAGTGAATTGGCACTGGACGAGGTTGGAAAGGCCAATACGTTTTCCTATGTTTGATGCCTCAGTTGTTCTCTGTGTGTCCTCTCTCCTAATCCATGAGGTCTATCTCATCGTTCAGTAGTCTAACTTGATCTTCTTCATAGCATGACAACTGACCTCTCCAGAGAAAACCAAAATGGAAGCTGCACAGTCTTTTAAACCCTAGTCCTGGAGCTGGTTTAACTGCTCCTCTTCTGTATTCTATCAGTCAAAGCAGGCTATAACACCAGCCCATACTTAAGGGTGGATATATACTCTCCACTTTCTGGTGGCAGAATTGATTATCTATTACAGAGAGTGACTGGGGTAGTGGACTATGTTAGATATTGTAATTATAGGAAATACATTTGAACAGGCACCTGAGTGAAGCAAGCCCCATAGCAAAGAATATCTAGAATCTAGATGCACTCTAGACAAAGGGAAGTTTGAAGAAAAGGCCATTGAGATGGGATTGTGTTTGAGGATTAATAAGAAAGTTAAAGATACTGGGACTATGGTTAAGAAAGAAAAAGACTAGGGCAAGTAAGCAGTTGATGGAAACAGAGAAGTAGTCAGATTATCAGGGTCCTTGAAGGCCACAATTAGATTTTTATATTTTATCCAATGTGATAAGCTCTCACAGAAGAGTAGCATGAAGTAGTTTGTGTATCAGAAGGATTTCCCTGACTGCTGCATAGAGAATGGATTCAAGAAAAGACGTATAGTTGGAATGAGGGCGACCAGGTAGGATGCTCCTTTAGTCATCCTTGTGGACTAGGGTGGTAGCAATAGAGATACAAGGATCTGTCAAACCCTGGATATATTTTGAAGTTAGAGCCAGCAAAGTTTGGTGATAGATTGGATGTAGAAGTGAAAGAAAGGGCACAATTAGAACTGATTTTGAGATTTGGGGGCTGTACAACTGTGTTAATCATGGTACCATTTTCTGTAATGGAAAAGACATAAGAGGAGCAGATTTTAGGTAAGAGGGAATAAAAATAGAGAGTTAAATTTTAAAAATATTTCAGATTCAAGAGGACTATTAGAAATCAAAACAGATTTTAGTTAAGTAATACATTGTGGTTTCAATGTTTGTGTCTCCCCCAAATTCATATGTTAAAACATAATTCACAATGTAAAAGTATTAAGAGGTGGGGCCTTTGGGAAGATTATGTCATGAAGGTGAAGCCCTCCTTAGTGGAATTGTACCCTGATAAAAGAGGCCCAACGGAGCTTGTTTGCCCGTTCCATAATGTGAGGACCCAGAGTGAAGTTACCTTTACAAGCCTGTACCAGGCACTGATCTTCTGGGCCTTGATCTTGGACTTCCCAGCCTTCAGAGCTGTGAGAAGTAAATTTCTGTTGTTTATAAGTTACCCAGTTTATGATATTTTGTTACAGAAGCAGACTAGACACAATGAACGTACAAGTCTAAAGTTTAGGGGACAGGGAGAATTGAAGTTATAAGTTTGGCTATACCATGTATAGCTGATATTTAAAACCATGAAACTGCAACCTAAAACTCTGAACTTTCAGAGGTCAGAAAGAGGACAGGCTGGCAAAAGAGACAGAAAAAAGGTGGCCAGTGGAGGAGGAGGGGGGAGAAGAGGAGAAAGAGGAGGAGGAGAAGAAAAGAGAAAAAGGCGAAGCAACAAGTAGGAGAGTGATAGAGGCCACGGAAAAGAGGGTGTTGCAAGAAAGAGGCCAAACTCACCCAAATAAGTTGCTGATAATTGGTCAACCCAGATGAGATGTGTTCATCGGCTTGGGTCGGTGCAAAAGCCTTGGGCAACCGTGACAAGAGCTAGTTCAATGGAGCATCAGGGAAAGAAGGACTGATGAGCCAGTAGAGGCCACTACTATAGACAACTCTTCTGAAGACTTTTGCTTAACAGGGCAGGAGAGAAATGTGTCAGTGGGGTGGGGTGGGGGATGAGGGAGGTTTTCCATTTTGGTTTTTTCGCTGCTTTTTCTAGGATGGGCAATATCAGAGCAAATTTTTTTATGCTCATGGGAATACACACCACACAGTGTTGAGGAAAAAAATTATATTGCAGGAGAGGGAGGAGATAATTGCAGATACCAAGTCTTTGTCAGGGTGGGAGGGGGTTTTATTGATTAGGATTCTGGCCCACCTGAGATCTGCCTACATAAATTCACAAGTATAAAGCAAAATATGTGTATTGTTTATTCCATGTGTGGAGTAAATGGAGAAATAGGTTTATCCAAGGATATGGTTTTTTCCAGGTGAGTAAAAGAGAAAAGAAAAATGATCAAGGAGTTTCAAACATTAAAACACACTTATATAGAAGCTTCTATGTGCCAGGCCCTATTCTAAATACTTTGTAAATATCAACCAGCCTTATGAGATAGATATTACTATTTTACCCCATGTTATAGGTAATGAAACTAATGAAACCACGGACAGGTTAAAGATCTGGTCAAAAGGCTCATAGCTAGTAAGTGAGAGAGTCAAGGCTCAGAGGCCAGTCTACCAGAGCCTGTACTTCTAGAGGATTTGTACAACAGAGGCTGCAGGGACAGACCCAGAGATAAGACGGGTAAGGAGGGAAGCAGACACGAGGTCAATGATGGACAAGAGTTTGTAGGGTTTGTAGAATGGAAGGTTTGGACTAGAATTAGGATAACAGAGGGAATGATCTGGGAAGATGGGACGAAGTGACCAGACAATGAGCTGCTTCCTAAGATAGAGATTCTGAAGGGAGTGGAGCTGCTAATAATGTCCAGTTGTGACCATGACTAGGGATGGGCAGCTGAGGTGGGAAGTGGGGAAGGACCACTGGAGACAGGAAATGGGAGCTGAGAGCACTGGGTCAGCTCTCCGCATGGGTCCTGGGGGGTTGCAGGAGGGGGTGGTGAGAAGTAGGGCAGGAAGAAGAGGTTTGGAAGGCAAAAATGTTCCTGTTCCCTCTCCAGGAGAAAAGCAGTGGTAACTAGAGGGGTCTTTAGGGAAACTATTCTCAGAGAAAGCCAGGCTTTCATTTTTTGGATTATTTTTTAATTTATAATTGACACGAAATAAGTGTATGTATTCATGAGGTACACTGTGATGTTTCGATGCATGTATATAATGATCAAATCAGGGTAACTACTGTATCTATCACTTTAAATATTTACCATTTCTTCGTGGTGACATTCAAAATCTTCTAGCTATCTCAAAATATACATTACATTGTTATTGGCTGTATTCACCCCACTGTGTATTAGAACACCAAAACCAAAACTTATTCTTCCTAACTGTGACTTTGTACCCAGTGACCAACCTCTCCTGGTTCCCCCTCAGGATAGGGGATGCTGCTGGAGCAGGAGTTTTAGAGGTGCAGTGGAAGAACCCCCGGGGATCAGGACAGGTTGGCAGCTTGACTCATATTAGGAGACACTCAGATCAGCAAAGAGTGGCCCGGGAGGCTGGCCCTCTTTTGTGGTATCTGAGGAAATGGGGTAATCCAGATAGTGTCTTTGGAGAGGGGGATAATTCTAGACTCCTTCTTGGGCCTGGTTTCAGAGGTCATTTTTGGTGGTGCCCCCTAGCGGAGGAGTGGTAAATTTCTTCAAGGGCACAGGTAGGCCTCTTTTAAATTCCATTATTAGAGGTGCCAAGGCCAAGGGGAGGAGAGTCTTACCAAGGCCAACAGAAACAGACCTTGGCCTAAATTAAGCAAAGGTGAATGTATTGGAAGGATATCAAGAGAACCATGGAATTGAGAAAAATCTGGAGAACCTGGCTAGGAAACAGGCAGGAATAAGTGGAAGTCAGGAGGGCTGGACAGGGGGTATTGTAGTATCAGTTGTGTAGCACAAACAGTCTTGTGACCAAACTGTGCTTGCAATAAATGTCCTCCAAGAATTTATTCCTTGTTCTGAGGCATTTGCTCAGAACTCAATGTTCTAGGACAATGTCCTATTGATGATCAAATTCAGACCAACAGCTCTGTCAGTCAAGATAGACCAGGATATGCTACAATGGCATATTAAAAACCTGTATTGCAGTGGCTAAACCAATCAGTTATGATGCAGCAGTATATTAAAAACCCATGTTTCAGTGGCTTAACCAACAAAGGCTCGTTTCTTGCCCAGTGTTTTTAAGTAAGCATGAGGCTCTGCTCCACTTGGTCACTCAGAGATCTAGGCTGGTGGAGATTGTGCCAATTGTACTGTCTCAGTAGATGGCTTCACAGACTGCAGAGAAAGAGAAAACTGGAAAGCAGGCATTGGCTCATAACTTCTCTGGCATGTATCACTTCTGCTCACACCTGTCAGCCAGAACTAGCCACGTGAGTCTCCCTGATTGTAAGGAGGCGGGGAAATAAGGGCAAACACCTGGAATTCAGTGAGGCATCATTGTCTCCACCAGGGGCTGTTCTAGAGCCAGAAGAAGGAGTTTTGCAATTCACCAAAGGACTTTAGACACCAAATTCATTCTCTGTCCTAAACACCCATTGTCTCCTTAAGGATAATACATGTGAATGGGAATGGGTGTGCAGGGGGGTATTTAGTATTTAGTATTAGCCTTCTTGTCCCTCTCCAAAAATATTGAACACAGTATGGGGGCACAGAGCATATGCTGGAAATTTCTTCTTGGCTGATGGGTTGATTGACATGTGGCATAAAGTTTAATCACAGTGAAGTAGCCACTGGTTCATCAGGACCAAGATCTCTAAATGGTGTAAACTCAATTTAGCCAGGCCCTGAGATGGAATCTACTGCACATCAATTACTGGCATGAAGGGAAGTGACAGCAAGCCCTAATTACGAGGACTCTGGGTTTAGAAATCTTTTTTTCTTTCTTTTTTTCTTTTTTTGAGACAGAGTCTCACTATGTTGCCCTCAGTAGAGTGCAATGGCATCACAGCTCACAGCAACCTCAAGCTCTTGGGCTTAAGCAATTCTCTTGCCTCAGCCTCCCAAGTAGCTGGGACTATAGGCGCCTGCCACAATGCCCAGCTATTTTTTGGTTCTACTTCTCATTGTTGTGGGGCAGACCCAGGATGGATTCGAACCTGCCAGCTCTGGGCTATTTGGCTGGCACCCTAACCACTGAACTACAGGACTGAGCCTGAGTTTAGAAATCCTAAAAGAGAATATTATTTGTTTTTCCTTTTGGCTATTAAGAGAAGTCTTAATTTCTTTGGGAGAAAAAAATAGCATTGGCTCCGCACCTGTAGCTCAGCGGCTAGGGTGCCAGCCACATACACTGGAGCTGGCTGGTTTGAATCCAGCCCAGGCCTGCCAAACAACAATGACAACTAGAACCAAAAAACAGCCAGGCATTGTGGCCAGCACCTGTAATCTCAGCTACTTGGGAGGCTGAGGCAAGAGAATCGCTCAAGCCCAAGAGTATGAGGTTGCTGTGAGCTGTGATGCCACGGCAGGTGACATAGTGAGACTCTGTCTCAAAAAAAAAAAAAAAAATTAAGGACTGAAAAAAGTAGCTTAAAGAAATTAAATCTATTGCTAAAGTAGAATTATCATCCTTTGACTCTACTAAATAGAGTCTGAGAGCTTTTATGCTATGACTTGAATTTTCTGTATATTATTTGAGTGAATGATAACAACGGTGGTGATGGGACTTTTGGCAGGTGTTCCTGTAGGGTAGCTCACTGTCATTGGCAAAGACATCAGACCAGAAGTGCAGCTTCCCCCGATGCAGGGTCCAGCCCCTCCTGCCGCACTCCCTCTCCCATCAAACCCTCCTTTAAAATGTCTCTTTAAAATGTCTATTCATCCGTCTTCTGTGAGAACTGAATTCTGAAGCTGGGAGATGTGTGTGTGTACTTCTTTCTAGGACACAGGTCCTCACATGTTACAGGGGTTCAAATCTCCAGCAGATCTCATCAAAACAGTTTTCTGGGCTCAACTCCCAGACTTGGTGAATCAGCAGGTCAAAGCTGGGGACCGAGAATTTGCATTTCTCGGGTGCATTGAGTTGAATAGCAGCCCACAAAATTCATGTGTACTAGGAACCTCATCTTCTCTAACTACATCTGCAAAGGCACTATTTCCAAGTAATCACTGACGATGAGGACACACCGGTCCTAAATCCAATGACACTGATGTTTGTATAAGAAGACGACCAGACACACACAGGGAGAACACCGTGTGGTGACAGTTGCGGAGATAGGAGTGATGCGTCTTTAAACCAAGGAAAACCAATGAGGATGGCAACCCTGGAAGCTAGGGAGAGGAAAGAAGGATTCCTCCTCAGAGCCTTCAAAGAGGGCATTACTTGTGGCTTCCAGAACTAAGAGAGCGTAAACGTCTATTGTTGGCCAGGTGCAGCAACACACGCCCGTAAACCTAGCACTCTGGAAAGCAAGCTGGGTAGAATCTTTGAGCTCAGGAGTTCAAGACCAGACCAAGCAAGAACAAGACCCTGTCTCTAAAAAACAAAGTAGCCAGGCATTGTAGCAGGCACCTATAGTCCTGGCTACATGGAAGGCTGGGGTAAGAGAACTGCTTGAGACCAAGAGTTTGAGGTTGCTGTGAGCTATGATGCCATAGAACTCTACAAAGTAAGAATCTGTCTCATCCATCTCCAAAAAAAAAAAAAAAAAACCCAGAAAACTTCTAACTTGGCTCTTTTTTTTTCTTTAGGGACCCATAGTGGACACATACTGTTTTGGGGTTGCCCCCAAAGCATCGCTGATAGATTCTGGGAAAGTGTCACAGTAAGGGTGACCCCAGGAGACTTTACTCAGAAGCTGGGTCCTCTCTCTTTCTAACCTAATATAGTCAGAGGTGGGCACATCACCCATCTTGGCCGGTCTCTCTGCTGGGGCTTTGGATGGTAAGCAGGAGATGCAGACTCTAACATACAATGTTTACTCTTCCCAGCACTGTGAACTAACACTACGGTGAGGTGGGTGTTATGGTTTGGTTGTGTAGCCTGGATCCTGTCAATTCTCAGGCCAGTTTTCCAGCCTCCTTGGGATTCTATGAATCCCCACTATCCCTTCAGTAAAATCCTTTTTGTTAAATTCATGAGTCAGTTTCTGTTGCTTGCAACCGAAGAACCTAAACTAACACAGAGTATCTCTTCCTGTATGTCCTTGAAATGGTCTATACTTAGCTGGATTAAAGGGAAATGAGAACAAATTTTCTATCATTCAAACATAACACCTTTTGAATTAAAACACCTTAGGCTTTTCCCCTAAGTTCTAAAAAAACTTACGTTTTCTTCATTTTCAATGAAAATGTTGCAACAAGGGAAGGGTGTTTGCTAAAGATGTTTTTAAAAAACCTTTTTGCTTGGCTTGGTCAAAATGCCATGGGATAGTGGTAAGAAGATAAAATGTTGATTAAAGGATGTTCCTTTGAAGAGGGAACATATATATTACATAGCAGTCTGAGGAGACTGCAGTACTGGTGAACATGTGGTCACTTTGTCTCAGCCAAGGGGTAGGAACTTTATCTCCACCATCCTATGGACAAGTTAATGTCAATGCCAGCTTTGTGATCAGTCTAAAGATTTGCCTCAAAAATCTTATTTATGTTGAGTCCAGATGCAGTCTCAGAGTTTAAGACTTGGGTTTTTAATACTCTATTGATTGTACTGTGCAAGCGTTCCTGTGTATGCACAGATTGGCCTCCCCAGACTGTGAATTATCTCCTCTCTGTGATGCCATCCTCCACCTAAGCCACTCTGCACTCTTTTCCTACAGTCAACTTCAAAAGCTTCCTCTCTGCCCTGGAAATCAGGTTCCTGTACAGGACAATAGTAAATATTTTGCAGCCATTGGATAAATTATGTCAACTTTGCCTCCTTTATCAATTTAATAATGCATTGAAATAATCACAGCTGGGTTTTCATGCTTGCTTTTTACTTAACCAACTGCTCCCTCCTGCCCTGCACTGAGTCAAACACTGGGTGCCCTCCCCAAGCCCATCACCGCCTTTCATGAAATCCAAGCCAGGTTTGCCCAAATCTCCTCAGCAACCTCTCTCAACATGGAAAATATTCAAACCTTGCCACCACCCATCCTGTGGGCTTCATATAAAAATACAAAATGCTACCTTTTAAAAATTAAAAAGCCAGTGAAGTACCTTCCAAAGTTCAATCTGAGTTTAGAAAATTCATTACAATGAAAAGAGAAGGAGGAATCTTTTTTTTTTTTTTTTTTACTGCTGATAGTTAGTGGCATTGATGGATCATGGCAGAGCCATCCGCAATATGGCCAAATAATTTCACTGGAGAGGATTTTATATAGCTACAGCTAAAATTCAATGAACTGATTCAGAAGACTCAGTATAAAATATAACAGTGACTCCAAGTGCCAAATCAATTTGGGGGCTTGAAGGGGTAGGGAGAGCCTTGGTTCCCTCCCCCTTCATAGACGTGCCTTTAACTGGGACTGTAAATTCAGAGGCATAGAGTTGCGGGCAGTGGGTACGGCAGGTGATTTAAGGGACCTATCACGAAAAATCAGCAAGTGGTTGCAAACACCAGTCCTTAGAGGAGCATGTGACTCTGAAGTATGTCTGAGAGAAAAAGTTGGAAGGATAGTCTTGAGGGGAGATTAGGGATTGGTAATCGGGTGAGGAAGGTTCTAGCTTTGCTATTTGGATCAGTTCAAGGAGGGATCTCAATTTCTACCTCAGTTTATGAGGAAGGGGTTGAACCAGAATAATGGTTTTCAGGGTTTTGTGTTGTTTTGACTTCTTAACAGTAGGAGGTTTTCTGTCCACAAATTCATCTTACTGTGCTAGAGAGTTGGTTTTTCAGATCCCTCCCCACCAACTCCAGCATTCGGCTCCTGCCCTGTGCTCTGGGACACAGACTGGATACCCATGCTCCTGCCTGCTGGCTTTCACTCGGGTTCAGCAAGGGGTGGAGGAAGGGAGAAGAGAGAAGTCAGGGTGTTGACACCCCCAGCTCCCTCTCTGCCAGGCCACTGCATTCCTGCCTGGTGTTTTTCTCTTTCAGCTGTCCCCCCATCTTGACTCCCCTTCCAGAACCATCCACACCATGCCCTCCAGACAAGGGAGCTACTTGTGCTGTTCGCCTTGAGAGCTTCATTCCTTTGGGGTTTCTTGAATCCTTTCCACACTGCTGTAAATGACCTCTCCATTAATCCCTCCTCTGTTGCCCCATAGCAATGTGGTACCGCTTTCCTGTTGGAACAGATGCACCCAGAAGCATCTTAAATAAAACAGATCAGGGAGGAGCCGTCCTGAGTACAGCTGGGGCCAGTGCTACAGCCCTGCACATGGTGGGCCCCACCCTCACATGCCTGAAGGGACTTGGGTTTGTGCAGAAAAAAATTTCAGTATCTATGATTCTTTCTAAGTCATCACCTGTACGGAGATGGGGGCCTTCTTCATCCTCTGTTATCTACATGTACTGGGTTGCTATGTTCATTTACTCACTGGTTCAACTAACACCAGAAGACCACCTACAATGAGCTGGACTCTGCTAGGCTCTGAGACGAAGGGATAAACAATATGTGATACCGGCTCTCAAGAGGCTCACACGTATTCTGTAAACGCACGAGCCAAATACTCAGAACCTGGGAGAAAGGGCTCTGAGATGGTTCTCATTCCTGGCTGCACTTAGGCCAGGAAAGCGGGGCTTGGGCTCCGTCAGCTCAGCTCTCAGCAAGAGCAGTGAGTCAAGGGTTCGAACCCAATTCGCGCTGAGGGAAGGAAGCAGCAGGCAGAAGAATAAGACAGACGGACCCTTTCCCCAAGATGTGGGGACTGTGGCCCCTCATTTAACATGGACTCCCCAGGACCTATGGCTAAGGGGGGTGGTTCGTCAGAAACTTGCAGGTGCACGGGGTGGGGGGGACAGCAGGTGGCTGTGAAGAGAAAGATGGTGACAGAGTTGGCAGGTTGTGCCAAGGGTCAGAGAGCAGGGCCTGTGCCAGAAGCTCGTGGCTAAAGGCACCATCTGCAGGTCGGGACCATCCTCTGCAGGTTCTCCTGCCCACCTGGGGACAGGCGAGAGAGAGTGTATATCCTGGTGGGAACAGGCGGGGATAACCTGTCATGACTTAGCTCTGTGAGGGGTAGAGGGACTGTGCCAGAGCACTGTCCTTTCTCACACCTGACAGCACAGAGGTTATGACCATAAACTCTGGAGCCAAAGTGCCTGGGTCCAATCCAGTCTTTGCCGCTGGTGCTTGTTTTCTGTCTTCTCATCTGTAAAGGATGACTCTAACCCAACCTCATAGGAGAATTGCGAATATGCCATTAGTGCTGGGTGCAGAGAAAACTCTGTGGAAATGGCAGTTATTGTTATTCCACGTCGCTTACCATTTCCCCTTACTGTAGCCACGTTGTAAAAATACTTCAAAGTGGCCCCGGGACCCAGTGGACTTGGCAGTGGGAATTTAGCCAATGGATGTGAACATGACATTGGAAGAGGACATGAAGAATCCCAGACTGGGGTTAAGACAAAGATTAGAATCTAAGCTCTGCCACGAGCCAGCTCTGTGATCTTGGCAAGGGCTCTCTCCAGTCCTCAGTTTTCTCATCTGTGAAATGGGAATAATGAAGAGACTTAGCTCTTAAGGTGGTAGTGGAGCTTAATGTGACTTGTTCCTTTATTTATTCATCCATTTATGTGCCCAATAAACATATTTTCTCCCCAAGAGAAAAGTAAGCTATGAATTTTTTCATTTTTGAGACCAAGCAAGCTATGAATTTTTTCATTTTTGAGACAAAGTCTCACTTTGCTGCCCTGGGTAGAGTGCCGTGGTGCCACATAACTTGCAAAAGCCTCAAATTCTTGGGCTCAAGTGATCCTCCTGCCTCAGCCTCCCAAGTAGCTGGGACTATAGGCACCTGCCACAGCATCTGGCTAGTTTTTCTATTTTTTTTTTTTTTTTGGCTCTTGCTCAGGATGGCCTCAAACTCCTAAGCTCAGGCAATCCACCTGCCTAGCCTCCCAGAGTGCTAGGATTATAGGCATGGGCCACCACACTCAGCTTCAAACTGTGATTATTAAGATAACAAAGTTGTTTCAGAACCATAAGCAGGACCAAGCCAAAGTTATTACAGAAGATTGACTTCCTTCTTACTTCTTCACTGGAAGCCCCCTGCATTCTATACATCCAGCATTTAGAACTCAGGTTCCCTCGGCATCCCAGCCGAAAATCTATGTGCTCCCCAACCCCAGACCCGCTTGGGGGAACAACAGCTATTGTCATGCTGTGGGGTGGGGAGAAGTGGCAGAAGGAAGGGGCCACGAGCAGGGGTGTGCAGGAAACTGCTGCCCATGGTGGGGGATTAGCACACGGGGGTACTGCTGGTGCCTGGCTGTCACCAGGACTGCAGGCAGCCAGTGGCAGGTCACACACACTCCTCCTTACTTAAATGGGCCCCACAGCCCAGAGCTGCCTGAGCCCAAGAAGTTTCAGGGCAAGTTGCCCCAGATGCTCCTGTTCAGAGTGATGCATCCCCACTCATTTTCAGAAGATTTTAAACTAGAGGGTGGACATTGTGGCCCTTGGGAATGTGCTTTTATGCATTAGGAGTTGATTTTAAATAGCAGATATAACAGTCGGAGAAAGAAAAAATAATACAACTTCAAAAGACCAGTGCCCGCAAGAAAGGGTATTATTAATGAGGAGAAATCTTAAAGTCATATTAAACAGCCTTGAGTCTAGTGGAAAAGCCAGAAAATGGGAACAAAATTAGCATTATTATAGCTTTTTATGGTAACTTACGCTGGGTTTTTCTGGTGGCTCTAAGCAGGCAGAAGGGAAGGGGAAGCCTCGTTGATAACAATTTACCCGACCGAATGCATTTCCCATCCCCAACGCACCTGCAATGCTGACTATATTTAAATTGTTTTCTTTTTATATCTGTTTTGTGGTTGTTCATACCTCACAATGTTATTAAAGAAAACAGCCTTTTGTGTGGAGCAGTAAATAGTAAAGTTGTTGAGGCCTTTCAAGAGAGAGGTGCAATTGGAGGGCCAGAAATTATGATTATTAATTTGCATCTTAATCATCCCAGTCTTCACCAAAGCCCACACTGCAGATGAAACCCTACAAGACTCTGCAGAAGGAAAGTGCTGTCTGTGTATAAATGTGGCACCTCAGGTCTTAAAAGAGAAGGAAGGGTCTATGTGGGATGTGGCCTTTCTTCCCTGTGAGAAGAGAATTCCCATTTCCCCTGCTTTGGTCAAATTTGTAAGCTCCCCTCTCAGATCCCCTTCTTTCTCATCATTTCACATGCAAGAGCACTGATCCCCAGTATCCCCCACAATTTTCCAAATTTGGCCTTAGGATACTCACCCCCCCCCCACTCTCCTAAACCCTTGATGGAGCAGATGTGTGCACATCTGTACGCAGCGCACACAAATCCACACTTCGCAAACTTTCGGCTTTATTATACATCCAGTATATTATTAACTGTTGGGAGCCACCTTGGTTTGGAAGCAGGTGAAGTTTAAATGGCTTTTTAAAAATATTTTTTTACTGTGGTAAAAGCAAATAATATCTACCATCCTAGCCATTTTAAGCATACAGTTCAGCGGTGTTAAGTACATTTGTGGTGTTGTACAACCATTACCTCCAGCCATCTCCAGAATTCTTTTTATCTTGCAAAAACTGAAACTCTGTACCCCTTGAATAACTCACTTCTCTCCCCTTTCTCTAGCCCCTGGCACCCATTATTCTAGTTTCCGTTTCTATGAATTTGACTATTCTGGATACTTCATATCAGTGGAGTCATAGAGTAAGTTGCCTTTTTGTAAATGATTTTATTTATTTATTTATTTAGAGACAGAGTCTCACTTTGTCACCCTCTGGTAGAGTGCTGTGGCATCATAGCTCACAGCAACCTCAAACTCTTGGGCTCAATCCATTCTTTTGCCTCAGCCTCCCAAGTAGCTGGGACTACAGGTGCCCCCAACAGTGCCCGACTATTTTTAGAGACAAGGTCTCACTCTAGTTCAGGCTGGTCTCCAACTCCTAACTCAGGCAAACCACCCACCTCAGCCTCCCAGAGTGCTAGGATACAGGTATGAGCCACCACACCTGGCCTTTGTAAACGATTTTTAATAAGAAGGCTGGATTTGAGAACTTCTGTTAGGAGGGGGTCATGATGTCACTGGAATGTGATGGAATGTGCGATCCACCTGAGCCTCCATTAAAATGCTCATTTCCCCAGTGATGGAATTGGTCCCCTTCCAGCTGTGTGTTTGGTACAGAGAGGACTGGCAAGTGGGGCACATCTGGGGATGGAAGGGAAAGCATTTCTCTAGCATCCAACTGGGGCTCCAAGGGAGCAGCAATCAGTGATTGGAACACAGATTCCTGATATGTGTATTTGGATAATAAGGCCCTTTTGCCCATCCTGGCCCCTTCAGGCTTGTGCAGGTTGCCCCAGGAACATGTATATTATTACAAGTCCCTCCCAAGCTGAAATCACTTCCAAGGGATTAAAAGGGCCAGTACCTTTCCCACTTCCATTTTGGGACCCAGATGTCAAAGACTATGGTATTGAAAAAAAATTGCATGTACTGGGAAAATTAGGAAGGAAGTGACCACACATATCTAAAGAAAGTTATAGGCTCAGGAAAGACCCAAGAAGACCTCATGTTTACCCTTTAGGTGGGTCCTTGGCAAACTGCAAGCTCTGGGAAAGAAGGAGAATCTGACTTCCAGAATTACCATATGATTAGATTCAAAGATAGGCATAAAAGAAAAAGTAAAGTAAGGCCTATTCAAAGGAAAAACATAAATCAGCAGAAATTATCCCTGAAAAAGACCTGATGGCAGCTCTACTTGACAAAGACTTTGAAACAACTGCCTGAAAGATGCCCAAAGAACTCAAGGAAAACGTAAAGAAAGTAAAGATAACAATGTATAAACACAATGAAATATCAATTAAAAAAGAGAAAATCTAAAAAGGAAATCTGGGACTGAAATAGTAACTAAAATGAAAGAATCACCAGAGGGACTACAGGCAGGTTTGAGCAGGTGGAAGAACTTGAAGGAGAAAGGGGCCAGCTGTCCAAATGCTGTGTGAAGTATCTTTCATAAGGATCTTAATCCCAGTAAGGAAGAGTCCTTGTGGCCTAATCATCTTTTATAAAGCCAATCTCGTAATGGTATTGCAATGGCAACACCTGAATTTTGAAGGGAACACATTTAAACCATAGCATCATGGAGAAAACCCAAGTGTCCATCAAGAAACAAACAGTTACGTAAAAGGTAGGCTGTGTATGCAATGGAATTACATTCAGCCTTGAAAAGGAAGGCAATTCCCTCCATGCTACAACATGGAAGAAACTTCAAGAGTTTATGTTAAGCAAAATAAGCCAGTCACAAAAAGACAAATACCATAAGATTCCACTTATGAGAGGTCCTTAGAGGAGATAGAATTGTAGAGACAGAAAGTAGAGGGGTGGTGGTCCCAGGCCAGGGGAGGGGTGAACAGGAAGTGGCTGTTCAGTAACTAGAGACTGTCAGTTTTTCAAGATGAAAAGAATAATGGAGAAGGATGATGGTGATGGTTGCAGGATATCATAAATGTATTTACTATCACTGAACTGTATACTTAAAAATAGGTAAGACGGTAATTTTTGTTATATGTATTTTATGGAATAACAAATAATTTTAAACACAGCATAGCAGTTGCTCAAAAAAATTAAAAGTTGAATTACCATAGGATTCAGCAATTTCATTTCTGGGTATAGACCCCTCCCCCCAAATTGAAGGCAGTGTCTTAGAGATGTATTTGTATGGTCAGGTTCCTAGCAACATTATTCACAATAGCCAATAGGTGGAAGTAACTCAAAAGTCCATCTACAAGGACACAGATAAGCAAAATGTGATGTACATGCACAGCGGAATACCGCTCAACTTTAACACGGAAGGAAATTTTGACATGTGTCACAACACGGACGAACTTTAAGGGTATATGTTAAGTGAAATAGGCCAGTCACAAAAAGGTAACCATAGGATTCTACTTACATGAAATGCTGAGTCAAAATCATAGCAGAATGGTGGTTACCAGAGGCTGGAGGGAGGGGGAAATAGGGAATTCCTGTTTGATGCATACAGAGTTTCAGTCTCATGAGTTACAGAATTGGAAGAAGGTGGTAGTTACACAGTTACACATTGTGAATGTACTTAATACCACTGAACTGTACACTTAAGGTTAAACAGTAAATTTTGTGTTATATGTATTTTACCACAATAAAAGAGTAGAAAAGAAATTTGTATGGGGATTTTACTCTAATATCACTCCTCCCCACCCCAAAACTCCCCCAAATAGAGGAGCACAGTCTTTGTTTTTCCCTTTGCCTAAAGAGATGGTGGAGATCTCAGCGCTCAACAGACTCTAGAGGTGGTTTCTGAGATAACTGGGGCACAACTGTTAGAATATCGAGAAGCAAAAATACAAGCCACAGGGTTTTTGCGTTTCTTGTCCCAAATTAATCGGATGTATGCTGAGTCATTTCTTCCTTTGCTGCTTTAAAAGACAAAGCTTCAGTGACTCTTGTGAGATGACAGAAAACTAGTTAACCCAACCTGACCCCACAACAAGGATTTCTCTGAACTTGCCCCAGGCCTGATGGTTCCAGCTCACCCTCTGGGTGACCCTCTATTAACATATGTAAAGACTTTCAAAGTGACTTCTAAAGCCATCCTGTTTGTTGTTCTGACTCTGTCCTGTAGCCTGAACTTCTGAATTTACTACATTGCCATCCTGTGAGGGCTAAATCAGACCTAGGTAACTTAAGGCTATTAATAGAAATTGTTTTAGTGATCTATTACCTCAGATCTCCCCGGCACACACCCAGGCTCATGCCTTACCCCGGGCATTCCATACCTATTGTATCAATGACTAAGAAGTAACATGGCTGCCACAGTAAGACACTCTAGGAATTTCAAGACATGAGGAATGATGTGATGGTGAGTTCCCTGGATATCCTTTTGCCTTCCATATATTCCAAACAGGATGATCCAGATACTTCCAACCAAAATCATCAACAGACACAGACAAAACCTCCAAGAAAAGCCTGCTGTCCCTAGCAAAAGGACTGATCTAAAAACTAAAAACTTTTTGGCAATACTCACCCTACTCCAGTTAACCATCAGTGGAAAAACCAGACACCTGCAGTCAAGAAGAGTTGATCTTCCACACCAATGAAGCTCTGCTGAGCGGTTATCAAGGACAAGTGTGGAGATATACTCCCATCTCCTGCCTAGTGGAAGCAGGAACAGCAATTCTTCAGCAGGGCCAGCAAGACTGAGCAAGCAGCAATCTTCCATTTCTCCACCTGGCCAAAGTAGGTAGCATTTTAATCTCTAAAGCCAGAGTGGTAGCAGTGGGTCCAGGGGCCAGCTGAGCCTCCACCCTTGTCCAGTAACAACAAGACATACAAGGCAGTTTGAGGTGTATCTAGTCACTTCACACATACTCTTGGGGTCAGCAGATCCCTATGGACGGCAAGGAGGTGAGCCTCCATCCCTACCCAGCATGAACAAGGTAGCACAAGGCAAGGTAATTGACACTCCACTTGCCCTCTCCTCTGGAGTCGGTGAGGCCAATGGGGAGCTGAGCTTGCAACGTTACTCAGAGGCAACAGGGTGATACAAGTCAATGACTCACTTTTGCTAGGAGAGTGTTAGTGGGGTCCAGCAGGGAGTTGAACATACACACCTCCTTAGTAATTGCATTACACCTCAACAGGACTGCCTGCTTAAAAATAAAAAAAAAAAATAATAATAATAATCAAAATGTCCAAGAGATAATAAAAAAAATCACTAGTTATACAAAGAACTAAGGGCTCGGCGCCTGTGGCTCAATCGGCTAAGGCACCAGCCACGTACACCTAAGATGGCGGGTTCGAATCCCCAGCCCAAGCCTGCCAAAACAACAATGATGGCTACAACCAAAAAATGGCCGGGCATTGTGGGGGGTGCCTGTGGTCCCAGCTGCTTGGGAGGCGGAGGCAAGAGACTCGCTTGAGCCCAGGAGTTAGAGGTTGCTGTGAGCTGTGATGCCATGGCACTTTACCCAGGGGGATAGCTTGAGGCTCCGTCTCAAAAAAAAAACAAAAACAAAGAACTAAGAAAATCACATGAATGCGAAAAAGACCATCAACAAATGCTAAAGCTAAAATGAATAAGAGGATAGAGTCATGTGGTAAGGATTTTAAAGCACCCATCATGAAAATGCTTCCATAAGCAATTACAAATCATCTTGAGACAAATAAAACATAGACCATTTCAACAAAAAAATAAAGTATAAAGAAGAGCCAAATGGAAAGTATAGAATTGAAAAATATAGCAATGAAAATAGAAAGCTCACTGACTCTGTAATACAGTGAAGATGACAGAGGACAGAATTGGTAAACCTCACGACAAAATTTACCCAGTGAAAACAACAGACACAAATTGACTGGAAAAACAAAGAAAGAAAGAGACAGAGCCTTAGGGACCTGCCAGACAGTAACAAAAGAACTTGCATTTGTACTACGAAGAGTTCCAGAAGGAGAGAACAGACAGAAGAGGAGAACTGGAAAAATGGGCAAAGAAATAATGGCTGAAAACTCCCCAAATTTTGCAAGAGGCACAAACTTACAGATTCAAGAAGCTGAGGGAATCCTAAATAGGATAAACCAAAGAAATTCATGCCAAAATACATGATAACTAAACTTCTGGAAACCAAAGATAAATTTTAAAATCTTAGAAATGGCCAGAGGGAAATGACACAAGACTAATCGAATACCAAATGACCACAGATTTCCCATCTGGAATTACAGAGATCAGAAACAGGTGTACGTCCTGTAAATACCAAAAAAAAAAAAAAAAAAAAAAAAAAAGACCTGTCCACTGCAAATGTTATGTCTGGCAAAAACATCCTTAAGGAATAAGGAAGAAATTAAGTCATACTTAGATAAAAGAATTTATTGCTGCCAAAACTATCCTTAAAGAATGATGAAAGAAGTTCTCTAGGAAGAAAATAACAAGAAGGTTCAGAACTTCAGAAAGAAAAGAACATTGAAATGGGTAAAAATAGGAGTAAATAAAATAGACTATCATATAGTCTATAATATAAAAGCAATAGATTGCCACTCACAAATTTCTCAAATTATATTTGATGGTTGAAGCAAAAACGATAACATCATTCCATGCGGTAATCAGGGTACATAGAGAAATACTGAAGATAACTGTATTCTAAAAATTAAGAGGATAAAGGGCCTAAATAGAAGCAAACCTTCTACACTTCACTCCGAATGGTAAAACATTTATATGAGCAGACTGTGATAAGTTACAGATACATATTCTAGTACCTAGAACAACCATTGAAAAATATAAAAAGATTCAAGTGTTTTCTGTAGCCACAGTGGAATTAAATTTGAAATCAATAGCAGAAATGTCTCTGGGAAATTCCCAAATATTTGAAACTAAATAACACCCTTCTAAATAACATGGGTCAAAATTAACAATTAACTTAGAAAGTATATCAAACTGAGCAAAACTAAAAACACAAATGCATCAGAATTTGTGAGATACCCCCAAAGCAGGATTTAGGGAGAAATGTATAGCACTGAATATCTATATTACACAAGAAGAGAGTTCTCAAATCAATTACCTAAAGAAACTAGAAAAACAAGAGCCAATTAATTCAAAGTAACCCAGAACTACCTCCCTCAGAAGAATACATACAGTCAGATTACATTTATATCTACTAACTCCAAGATATGCGAACTAATCTATAGTAACAGAAACTAGACCAGAGCTACCTGGGAATGAGAGGAAAAGGCGTGAGAGGGAAGGATTACTAAGGGACACAAGGAAACTTTGGGGGTCATTGATATGTTCACTATCTTGATTATGGTGATGGTTACATGAGTATGCCCATGTGCCAGAATTTACCAAAGTGAACAATCTAACTATGTGGATTTTACTGTATGTCAGTTATTCCTCAGTAAAACTTAAAATTTATCAAGGAAAAGCAGCCCTCTTTTAGTTGAAGGTGGAGCTTGTAAGTAAGGAAGCCTAAGGCTGTTGGCAGGTATCCTGACACTATGAGGAGAAAACCCATTTGTAAGTGAAGCCAACCCAGAGAGAAAAAAAAGAACTAAAAGAGGCCAGAATAAGACCAGATCCTGGTGTCCCACTGACACCTTGATCCATCTGTGCCTGAAACTATCCCTGGAATTTTTGCTCATTGAGACAATATGTGTGTGTGTGTGTGTGTGTGTGTGTTTTTAACCTAGTCTAGTCTGAACTGAGTTTTCTCTGTGTCCGCCAAAAAGGCTGAGAGGGACTTCTTAATCAGCAAATATGTCATGGAAGGCATTCATTTTGGGTTAAGGAAGTGACCAGAGCTGCTGGTTCTGAAAGGCCCTGTCCTGGACCCCCATTCAGCTCCTGATCCCAGGATGCCCGAGAGGAGCCCTTCAGGGCTGTGCACTGGGCTGTTTCAGTGAGAGTCACGGTCAGTTGCACCTCTGCTTCAGAGGAGTATTTTTAGTGGCAAATAAACTGGTTTGCAAATAAACAAATGCCTGGAACAAATCCTAAAAAGGAATGCCTGCGTGTGGCCCACTATCTAACTAGGTCAGCCTCAGGCATAACTATGTTTGACAGTTTGCTCCCGAAGGTGGAAGGTGACCTGCAGGTGCTGGCTTCTTTCACCACCTCTCAGCCATCTGTGGTTTGAGACTCCCAGGCCTGGGAGACACCAGCTCCAGGCCTCCCCCGACCCCAACCCAGAGCCCCAGAGGGGTGAAAATCCCTTGAATCCTACAGAGGAAACACTCACATCTTTGCTCCGTCAGCAATTCCAGGAGGTGCAGTCTTTTCAAGTGGCAAATGCGTGACTCCAGAGGACACAGTAACCACCTTGGAACCAAGCAGACCTGATGTCAACTCCCAGCTCTGCTGTAGCACCCAGAAATAACTGGCCTTTTCTGCATCTTCCTGGCTGACTCATCATAGGGATTTGATGATACAATTCTCCAGCTCTGAAGAATTTCTCCACCAATGTGACTTTCTTTTTCCCTTCTTGCTGGACTTTGAGCTTCTTCAGATGAAGCTGTGTCCTATTCATCTCTACATCCCCCATGTCAATGCCTACATACAGTAGGTGCTCAATAATGTCTGCCAAGTGCACATACAACAGAACAATATCCTCCCATATTCAACTACGTGGGCTTGAATGGTCCATTCTATGGGGCTCAGGGTCCCCCTGACTCTGAGGGTTTCTGTTCCAGCTGCCGCATCTTAGGGTTTTTCTGGAGTGACTGGGAAGGAGGTGGGCAGAAGAGAGCAGAGCCAGGAGATGTGGAGAGAGAGAGGTGGAGGGAAGAGAAAGGAAACTATGGTTTGTCTGTGTTCCCTCCGAAGTTCAGGTGTTGCCAGTGTGATAATATCACCAGCTGGAGCCTCTAACAGGTGTTAGGCTAGGAGGCCCCTTCCTCACTGATGGAATTCAGGCCGCCCGGCAGCCTTCCAACAGCCTGCTCTCTTACCTTTACACCATGTGGGGATGCAGCCTCGCATGAGATGCCCTCAACTTGATCTTGGACTTCCCAGCCTCTAGAACCATGAGAAATAAATTTCTGTTCTTTATGAATTACCTGGACTCAGGTATTCTGTTTTGGCAGCAATAATGGACAAAGACAGGAAGAGGGGTAGGAGAAAAGAAGGGAGGGGAGAAGGGAGGAGAGTAAAGGAGGGGGGAGGGGAGAAGAGAGAGATGAAGGGGGAGGGGAGAGGGGAAAGACCTGGTGACAGTCATCAAGGGCACCTGTTTAGCTGTGTCTATCTTGGGTGTTTCAGTTATGGGAGCCAATAATTATCTTTTCCTTAAGCCGGTATCTGAAACTGACAGGATCCTTACCAATCTATCTGGGCCCCTTTGAGTGATCCCAGGACCCATTTGTCAAGGAGAGCAACCTGGGAGCAATGACAAAGAACTCTCAGGGGAGGCCTCTGTAGTAAGCTTCCTCACATGGGCACTATTTGGAACTGAGTCTGTGTATTGGCAAACATGCAGCTAATAAGGGACTCAGGAAGGTGGAGATGGGTGGACAGGTGTCACCAGGGCACAGTTACCCAAAGTGCACCATCATCAGGCCCATCTGGCCCACACTGGTATGGTGTCCTGTCCAAAGGATGTCACAGAAGCAATGCCAAGTGTGCAATTCAAACTAGCTCTGGAGCCGGCACAGTGGGGGGAAGCTATGCTGGATCACGGAGGACATCCGGCCACCAAGAGAGCAGCCCCGAATCAGCCCAGAGCACAGGCACTGTGCTTCCTACTGTTCCTCTCCAGGCTTGAGTTAAATTCCTCTCCTGGCCAGCAAAAGACTATTCCTAATTATGCAAATCCAAAGGCAGACTCCCAGGATCTGTGGGGAGGACATTTGTGATTTCTGCTTTTCCAGAACTCATTATTCCCTTTTTCTTTGGAAGATCACCCTTGCCCCAGTGAGGTCCTTCCCAGAACTTTGCTGGAACTGCTGGGAAAAAGGTATTCTTTCTTCACCAAGGATACCAAGCTGGCAGGATGAAGATTCTCTTTGCCATCTTGTGGGAGGAACCTACCTGAGAATAATACTAAGCACAGACAAAAGCAGAGCCATAAGTTAGAAAACATTACTCACCCACCTTGATCCTTGATCCAGCCATTCCTGAAACCATATGCATTCATGTCATAAACCAGTATTCCCATTCCACATTTTCTTTCTTTCTTTTTTTTTTTTTTTAGCTTAAGCCAGTTTGAATCAAGTCTCTGTCATTTTTGGCTGGACAAATCCTGATTATTATTATCTGTTCATCAACAAGTATGTCTAGCAAATCTAGATATTAAAAAAAGATGATGTGGACTCAGATGAAACATAGATGATGTGGTAGAAGCCACCTCAAGTCCCAATACCACTATCCCCAAGGGTGATAAAATAGCTTAACCTCCCCTAAGATATTACCAGTATGGGGTTGATAATACCATGCGAGTCTGCCTCTCAGGAATACAGAGCAAATGATACTAAGTGCAAAAGCATTTCAGAACTCAAAAGCCCAATGCAAACATACTAATAAGGTATGTCCAAACAGTGGCCACTAGCCATGTGCTGGTATCGAGTGCCTAAAATATGGCTCTCTGACCTGAGTATAAAACACACACTAGCTTTCAAAGACTTGATTTTTTAAAAAATAATAACTATAACATTAATAATTTTCATATTGGTTATACGTTGAAAGGCTATTTGTGTTCCAATGGGTTGAATAAAATTCATTTCACCTGTGTCTCTTGCTGGATGTAGACACGAGACCATTTTAAATTGCACACAGGGCTTGCCTTTGAGGCTCACTGCATATTTTGCTGGGATGTCACCAGCGTAAACAGTGAGGAATGAGTCCTTCTTGGGGTGGGAGGTTGGTGAGTTCTGGAGTAGTCAGAAAAAAATCAGAAAACCCTCAGATCAAGCGACAAGGTGGGGGCAGGACTGCATTTGGAACCAGGCTCCTGTGGTTGTTGTCTCTAATTTTCCCTGTGAATAAAACGGACTGTCTTCCCTTTTGCTATTATGCCTCCCACCATTCACCACCCACCGCCCACCACAGAGTAAAACGGATTCAGCAGCCTGTGTGCTGTTCACAATTAAAATTCTGGCAATTTTGCCACAGATTCTGATCTACTTGCACTCACTGGTTTCCTTCCCTGGAATGCCCCATGTCCAGATGCAAAATCCTCCAGCCTCTCTGAGCCTGGGCATATAGGGATAGCGTGACATCTGTGGCCTGCTGTCCAACAGCCATGCCTCCCATTCTGGAAACAGGGTATTTTGTTTTTAGCCTGAATTCCCTCAAAAGTAGATCATGAAAAAGAGAATTGGGTGAAAATGGTTTGTTGGGGATGGAACTGTAGGAAGCACTTGAAGGAGGAGGGAAGGGAAGTAGGGAAGGGTGAAGATCCCTGTGGGGAACACTTGAGAAGCAGTGGGAAGCGTATCTCAGCATTGTCCCACTGATGGGTAAGTAACCTGGGACGTTTTATTCACTAACTTTTATGCTTTGATGTTCAGGGTGAATCTCAAGGCATTAACTTTCTTATTTTTTTTTCTGCAGTTTTTGTCTGGGGCTGGGCTTGAACCCGTCACCCCTGGTATATGGGACCAGAGCCCTACTCCTTGAGCCATAGGTGCTGCCCAAGGCATTAACTTTTTGATACTTCCAGCTTGTCACATACAGTATTAGAAACAGAGAATCCCCTCAGGCAGAAAGATGCAGAGAATCTTTATAGTATAAAGGAAATGGCCATCAAGAAAGACTGCAGGACATGGTCAGATTACAGACAGTGTCTGCTATACCTTAGGATACAGACAGAAAAGATGGCAAGAAATGGGGTCTTTGGGGATAGTTCTGATCTACTGGATCAAGCCTTACCTGAAGCCTACATCTAGATTGATCATGTACCTGTGCCTATTACTTCCATATTCTATATAAGCTGGTTTGAGTTGAGTCTTCTGTTATCAGCAACATAATGATTCCTAACTTATTTCTTTCCTAACCTTGGCCCACAACTGAGTAGACTCTTTGGGCTTTCAAAATAGGGAAACAGGGCTGATCATTAAGTCATTCTATCCTTTTCTTTCTGAAACAAGAGTGCAATGGAAAGAAAAGGAAAAGCTACACAGGATGGTGGTTAAGTTCTCCTTGTGACCCAGGAGCCACACCAAGGATCTTGCTGCGGGAACAAAATCGGCTTAAAAGTTTTCTTTGATGCACAAGGAATTCTCAAAAGCAATAAATGGAAAATAATCAAGGAGTTATTTTACATATAATACAATTGTTTCCATAAATAACTTAAGGAAGTTAAACAGGAAA
Organism: Galagoides demidoff; assembly: GCA_963574575.1. NCBI lineage: Eukaryota > Metazoa > Chordata > Mammalia > Primates > Galagidae > Galagoides > Galagoides demidoff. The sequence continues at coordinate 9,629 of CAUYQV010073621.1, read as the reverse complement.
AGAAAGGGAAAAAAATTCTCCTGATATTAACATCATTTCACAAAGTTTTATGGACTCAGGAGGACATTTGGACTCCAGGAAGACTTAAACATAACATCTGGACTTTTCCTAAGGCTTCCTGCTTTCTCCAGTGTAATCTCAGACCAATCTTGGGTCAGTTAGTATGCTCCGTTTTGCTTCTGGAGTTGAGCTGGGTGGTAGCAAAGGAGATACAGGTCCATCCCTGATATGGCCACAAGAGGGAGCTCCCAATGGCTGGCTGTATCTGAAAGAAAACTATATTCCTTCCTGGCTGCAAAAACTGACAAAGAAAACTTGATTTAGAAGGTGTCACCTGATAAACGTCAGCATCTTCTTGTAACATGTTAACAGCGATCACTGAACACTTTTAGTCTGTTTAATGCATCCTCTCGGGATCTGAAAAGCATTGTTTCATTAAATCTCAGTCATTTGATTTGGGGCATCAATTTATCTTGGAAGCTGCTCCTACATTTTACAAGGTGAGTTTTGGAGCAACAAGATTAAAGATTCAGGAAGTGGGTAAAGTTAACACGGAGCCCTTGAACCTGGTAAATGGACAATCAAGTCAGAATAACTATTTGCCATTCTAAAGCTCTGGAGGCCATTTCACAATTGTTCCTGAAGAATGCCACCATCGCCCCCATTCCCTGTCTGGTCTTTTCAATTCATATTTGCCTTGATCTTCTCTTTCTCTCTCTTTCTTTCTCTCTTATTATTATTATAATTTTGCCAAGGACTTTGGGTCATTATAAGATTGCGTGTACTGACAGACTATAATTAAGCTTAAGACAGATTTTTCTTTTAGGAGAGAGAAGAATCTACTCTAGCTGAGACTCCAGATTGCCTGGGCTGTAATTTACGGTGCTGTCACAAAGGGGTCCTTTTCCTCATCGTGTGCCGCAAAGATGAGCCAGAAGCTGAAGCCGAGGGGCGTGTGACGCCCCGCGCACACTCTCTGCAGTGAGCAGAACGGACGCTTAAACAGCTAAGTATAGCTTGAAACTGATTGCAGGCCACGTCCCGCTATTGTACATCATCAGTTGTCATTGTTGAAGCTGCAAGTGCGCTGGGATGTCTCTCTTTGTCGCAGGCTCCAAGCTCATTTCTAGGACAGGAGTGAAGCTGTATGGTGAGCTTCAGGCAGGGGGATTGGGGAGAATTGTTCTTCTGGTGTGTCAACCAAGAAAGGGTTTAGCAGGTCTTTGAAAGGGGAGACAGGCTGGCTTCAGTCATGATGCCTGTCACCTTGGTATTGTTATGGTTTCCAGATTCCAGAGATTATCTGTCAGTACACCGCAATCTTACAGGGTTCAAGTTGTGGCTCTGTCCTCACTAGCTATGTGAACCTAAGGAAACAACTTAACTTCTCTGGCCTTAGTTTTCTCATCTGTACAATGGGACTAATTATAGTCTCATATTCTCATGGTAGATTTGAAGACCAATAAAGTGAGATATCTAAAGATGCTGGAAATATATGCATTCACACAATGCATACACATATAAACACATTTATATAATGTACATAGTAGATATAGAAATTACCCACATGTATCATTATAGGCGGTTGTGTGTGTATGCGTAATTTCTTGGTAATGGGATTGGAGTCAGGTAATGGCAGTTTTATATGGTAGGAAATGAAGTCTAAACTTAGCTGCCCAATAATAATAATAGATAAAAACTTGCATTTAGTGCTTATCAGGGACCAGGCACTACTCTGAGCTCTTCACACATGTTAAAGCAGTGGTATTCAGTGGGGGCACTGCTGCCATTTGGGTGGGACAATCCTTCACCCTCACTGGGACTTGCATAAGCTCTGTGTGATTGTCACAGGTCTAACGGGGCCCTCAGCATCTCTGATGCCGTATGACAACCCAGCTCCCCTGCACTGTTTAAAATGCCCAGCTGAGAAGCCATTTCCTAAGCACAGACAGGAAGTGTCCGTATGGAAGCCACTGGCCACAGGTGGCTGGGCAGTGCCCGAGATGAACTTAGTCTGCTCTAGGATGTCCAGCAAGTGTAAAAGAAGATTTAGTATGAAAAGGAATCTCATGAAATTTTTAAAAATCGATTACATGATGACATAATAAACCTTGGATATATTGTGTTCAAAGGCATATTTAAATCCATTTCACCTGTTTCTTTTTATTTTTAGACATAGCTACTAGAGACTGTTACGGTATATCTGGAGCTTACATATTCATTGTTATATTTATTGTTATATTTTTATTGAACGGTGCTTGTGTGGATCATGGATGTTGGGAACAGTTTTAGAGTCAAAATGGTGTCAGGGAAGCAGTGGTGAACCCTGAGAGGCCAACCCAACCCATGTTCACATTTTGTTTCTTCTATACTAACAAAATCCTGATGGTGGTTGGATGGCTTTGTGTTTAATATATTCTACTTCTTAGATTCCTGTGTAACTTAGTTTTGCCAAAAAGTATAAATGGAGGTGGGGCATCTGGAAAAACTGTTGTAAACATGAGAACAACAGGACTTGGCTGGCATGTGCTTTTTGCCTTTGCTTTCCCCCCCTTTTCCTGCATGGAATGCAGGCACAATGGCTAGACGTAGAGCAGCCACTTTGGAACCATGAGGTTGACACTCACATTATAAGAATGGTGGGAGGAGGAAGGAAACTAGGTACTCAAGTGGCTTCCCAAGCCCGACACTGCCCACCCACCCCAGACTCCTCATTATATAAGCAGAATAACACTTCTTTTGGTCGGGCCACTGCAGCTGGGTTTCTGTTACAGGAGTTGAACCTGAGTCCAACTGATCATCACCACTTTATTCTGGAGTCAATGTAGTGGGTATATTTGCATTTTCAGTCCCTCTCAAGCATTTTAGCATCCTTGGTGATATGTTTGAGAAAACCTTGACATTAAGAGTTGGGCAGAACTCAGAAACAACAAACGATCAAGCCCCTAGCTGCAGAAGCCTCTGCCAGAGGGTTTAAGGGAGATTTTGATTTAGAAAAGCTGGAAAATAAGGATCCACCTGTTTTGCCCCATAGCCTCTTAGTAAACTCCTTTTCTGCTTATCCTGCTGGAGGCAGCGTCAGCTGCTACAACCCAGAGCCCTCACGGTGCAGCTGGGACTCAGTCAAGGTCCTGCTTCTCAGCGGCCTCTGATTAAAATCCAATTCCCTAGGAAAAGACAAATGAGCCCTTAACTCCTCCGTAGGAAACCCAGTCTGACATCAGGCATGTCCTTACATTACACTTGGTGGCATAGACAAAATGTGAGACAGTTCCAATTATCTCCAGAGGCCACCACAGTTCTGGCCATACACAGTGTACTGACAATCACTTTATGAGTTGAAGTTGCTGTTGAGGAAACTAAGGCAAAGAGCAAACCTGGGCAGGGAAACATCACAAGTGAGGCGAGACTCCAACTTCAGTCTCCTGCCTCTAACTGAATCTTTAGTCCAAAAATGTTTATGGGTTTGAATCAAGGCATCAGTACTCACCTGCTGTGTGATCTTAGGCAGCTCACTTAACCTCTCTGAGCCTTTATTTCTTCCTCTACAGGGAAACTGGGCAGCTACCCAGGGTTTCCTCAGTTTGGAAAGGTGCCTACTTAGTTGCATCTCTGCTGTTATCCCTCTTGAAATCTATAATTTTTGAACAAGGGGATCCCACATTTTCACTTTGTACTGGCCCTCATAAGGTATGTAGCCAGTCCTGCTCCTCTATAAAATGAAAATATGACTTCTCTTTAGTATTTTCAGTGAGAATTAAGTGTGAAAACATCTCTTATGAGCCTAGCCAAGTGCCTGGAAATAGGATGTTCTCAGCAAATAACTGTTACCTGTCAGCGCAGGTAACTTTTATCACACATCTTTCCTGACAGGCTAAGCTGCCACCCCTTGCTGGCCTCCATATCGTCAGGGGACAGATTTGACACCCATGGTGGCATTGAGGCATTAGGAGACCTTAAGCAGCCAAGGATTCTCAGAAGTGAGATTTTGTTTCAGTTCTTTCCAAATATAAAGCACTTGAACTTCCCCCTGTGACTTTGACATTGCAGATGGAGTTTCCTAGAGGACTCTGAGAAATCCAGGCCATGTGATTAGCCACAGGCGCATAGCAAAGGCTCCCAGCTGCCTCCCTCTTCTGAATCACAGACACTATCTGCACTGGAAGGTTAGGGAAGCAAGTGGACCCCGCCCCGTGAATACTCCCCCTTACTCCAGCCACTACTACACTTACCAGCTCCACGCAGATTTGGACAGTTGCAAACAGATGCCACATCATCTAGTATCCATTGCATGTCCCTGCCCTACCTTTTTTTTTTTTTTTTTTGAGACAGACTTTGTTGCCCTGGGTAGAGTACCGGGGCATCACAGCTCACAGCAACCTCAAACTCTTGGGCTTAAGAGATCCTTTTGATTCAGCCTCCCGAGTAGCTGGGACTACAGGCACCCAGCACAACCATACCTAGTTTTTTCTATTTTAGTAGAGATGGGGGGGTCTCACTGTTGCTCAGACAGGTCTCGAACTCCTGAACTCGAGCAATCTGCGTGCCTTGGCCTCCCAGAGTGCTAGGATGACAGGTGTGAGTCACTGCACACTCCCTGTCCCATGTTACATGAACAGAAATCCTGGGTCCTAGGGGGCACCCAAGAGCCTGCCCAGCCCAAAAGTGAAGGAGGGGAGTAAACACCTAGGAGGCCATCCTTGGCCAATGGGGGATGAAACAGTGGATAAATGCTTCCCTTTCACCCCCCCTCAGCACTGCACATAGCCACTTGGCCCTAGTGGGAGCAGCAGCAGCCCCCCAGCACCAGCCAACTCACTCTCTCATCCAATTCCCTGTCCCAGCTCCCATGGAACCCCCTCCCCAAGAGTAAACCCTTTGTTTGGGGCCTCTTGTTCAGGCCCTGCTGTCTAGGGAACCCAGGTGAAGACAATCCCTTTGACTTTGCTGAAATTCATTTATTCATAATGTAACCTACCACCACACATTTTTTAAAGAAATCAATATAATGCTCTAACTGTATTTTAACAGAGAAATAAAAGGCAAGTATTCTATAAAAATTTAAACTATCCTTCACTTTGTACATGTTACAGCAAAACTCTACTAGAAAATCAAGAGAGCAGTCAAGACAGTAGCCCCTCTGGGTGGAATCCCCGGGCATGCGACTTGGCGGCAAGAACCTGGAAGGAGGGCCAGGGCCCAGGTTTGAGTAGCCAGCTTTACCACCAACCTGCTGTATCATCCTGGGTTTGTGCCGGGCATGCGTGTCCTCAAGGGCAAAGTGTGGCATTGAACTCTCTGCTCTCCAAGGATCGTTCCAGGTTGATTTCCATATGGCTTGCTGACCTTCCGACCTCTTCTGGACACTTGTTTTCTTGTTCTGGCTCCCCTCCAGCTGGCAGGTCAACCACTAGCAGCTGAAATAATAAGGTTCATATTGAGGATCCGGTTTCCAGACATGCCAGGCAGTGACAGAAGAGACGTGGTCTCCCGTTAGGGAGGTCACATCTGGGGAGGTTGCGGTGGGGACAAACTGCGGCAAACAAGCAACTAAACATACAGTATGCCAGAGGGTGGTGAGGACCAGAGAGAAACACACAGCAGGCGAGGGGCTGGGGCACGGGGTGGGAGGGCGGGCGGCGGCTAGGTGAGCAGAGGCCCTGGACACTCCCCTTTGGAGTTGCCACTGCAAGCGCTGCCTGCCGCCGAGGGAACACCTGCTGTCCCAGGTCCTACTGCCAATCGTGGATGATCTGAACAGATAGTTTAGGACGGTTGTTATGTCATTAGCCGTCACTTTTCTTTGGGAAGGCACTCAGCCAGGGGGCTTGTCTCAGGGTCTCCCAGCAGTGTGGTCAGATCGTGCTGGAACAGCGAGCGTTGTCCCCCTTCATGTATCCTTGGAACTTCTCCATGGCCTTTCTGCAGGAGCTGTTCCGGGCTTCCTCCCAGCATGGAGGCCCCCAGCGGTTTGGCCATTGACATGGGGAAGAGAGCTCCAGGCCGATGTCCCAGCAAAGCGAAGAGAGCTCCAGGCCCATGTCCCAGCAAAGCGGACAGGCTCTGCACCACCCCTCACGGGCACACTCATGCAGTAGGCCTGTGACTCTGCCCCTAGTGGCCGCATCCTGTATGACCGCCTCCCCGGAGGATATCAGGGAGTGTGAGTTGATTCTGACCCATCAAATTGGTGAAGGGGAAAACCAAACCCGCCAGCACCTTCATCTCACAGTTCCAGCCTCCAGAACTGTGAGAAAATAAGTGTCTGTTGGTTAAACCCCCCAGTCTATGGTATCTTGTTATGGCAACACCAAGTCTTGCCTTAAGAAGTTGGCTGCCTTGAATCCTACAGTTCCAAGAAAATGAATTCTACCAAAATCCTGAGCAAGGATGGAAGATCTCCATCCTTGGGAGACTCTGAACCCCAAGGTCAGCTCAGCTGCGCCCAACTCCTGACCCAAAGCAACTGTAAGATGCTAAGTGCTGTGGTTGTCTGTCACGCCACGTACAAACCTAACATGTTTGTAGCCATCCAGCTTGGGAAGTCACAGCACCATTTCTGCTGCATTTTATTGGTTCCCGGTAAGCCATGGGCCCACTCAAATTCAAGCGTGGGGATAGGAGGTGTTGCTGTGGCCCAATTTGGAAAATACAGCCTGTGACACCTGCGTAATTGAATTTTAATTTGTGGCTCATGTTGGAAACTGCAGCTGGCTCTCGGCGTCAACACCATCTTGATTTACACGGCATGTTGCCTCTGATTGGTCTTCACCTGGGCTTCTTCTGAGGCCTGTTCGGGTCTCTCTGAGGGATGTCTGTTCTTTGAGAAGTCCCCAAAGTACACGATACCAGCACAGTTTATCAAACAGGCTTTTCCACACCTGCCCTCCACACTTGATGACCATGCCTTCAGGCCTTTCACATGATGCTGTAAGAGGTAGAAACCTCTATTTCTTCGTGTAGATTTTCTTTTATCCCACCTTTGCTCCTGGTGGCTGGTGCCATGGGTCAAGCCTGTGAAAGCACAAGGGTGTTTGGGCACCTGTGAGCGTCTATCTGAGCATCTTGCCAAGTGGCCCTTGAAACGTATGCATTCAGCTGGTACTCAGGGGTGTACCCGCTGTTAGAAGCCCCTAGCCTGGACCTACACTATTCCTGGAAGCCCAACAGGAAAGGAAGAGTCCATGGCCCTGGTCTGGACCAGAAAGGCAGAAGTGCCCTGGGTGCTCCATTAACCATGATACTTTCGTATGCCTTGGGACTGGTGGGGAGTTATGGCCCTGGCTCTGCAGATTCCTTGGTCCTCCCCTGGACATCTGGATTCAGAGCTGTGGCCACCTCTCTGCTTCTTCTACCACCTCTCTCCTCTTCCTCCCACCATCTCCTGGACTAGCAGATGTTAAGCTAAGAAGGACCTTGAAGGACATTTGGGCCAACCAGACATCTGCTGCTCAGTTACCTTCTACAACATCCCCACCTAGTGGCTCTGCCAGAGCGCTTCTCGGATGGGGATAGTCCTCATTCCCAGTTGCCCCAGGGAAGGCAAGGGCAGGTTCCCTCCAGAAGAAAGAGATTGGTAATCAGCTGGAGTCTAAACTACCTTCCTTGGCCTCTAAAGCCAGACAATGGTCTTGACAGCCAGACAAAAAATCTATCTACAGACAAACAATCTCTAACCTCCTTCAGTTTCATGACCAAAGAACTTAGAGGCTGGCTGACTAGATCATAGAATTTTGCCACAAGACACAAGGGAAAGAGGCCATGGGTTATGCCGAGGAAATGGGAAGAATGTTCCTTCTAGTCTAGGAGATGATGGGAGGAAGAGGAGAGAGGAAGAAGCAGAGAGTTGGTCTCGGTTCTGGATCCGATGTCCAGAGGAGGGCCAAGGGCTCTACAGAGCGAGGGCCATAAATCCCCAGGAGTCCCAAGCAGAAGCTCCAAATGTCTAGGACAAGACCACCAAGTGGCCTGTTTCAACACAGCACAAGGTGGGGGCAACAACAGTGGCTGATGCAGCACATCTGGACCCACGGGACCCCGTTTATGTGCCCCAGTGAGGCAGCCTGGACGCGCCGAGGTGGCTGGCAGAGTGGCCTGCAGGGGAGTTCCCAAGACTAAGGCAAAACAGCCAAGATCCAGGGATGGGTCCTGGCCAAGAACCATAATATTGACAGGGATCGGATGCTTGTTAAAAGCAGGGTTTCCTAGAGCTTTCCATTTGTTAGCTCCCATTTAATCTTTGAACTGGTCTTGTGAGGTGGGTATGATCACAATCCCCATTCTTCAGATGAGGAACTTGAGCAAGAACCACACCAGGCCTCAGTGGTCCCAAGGCTGGAGATCAAGCTAGGGCAGGGCAGAAAACAGAGTATCCAGAAGGTTCCATACACATGCCAGGACCCCTCCTTCTCCCACTCCCATTGCCACAAGCACCCTGAAAGTTCCCCTGAAGGAGAAGATGAAGAATGTGGGACCCTGTAAAAGTGAGGGGGTTTGTGAGTTTCAGTGGAGTGTGAGTACACTTATTACCTGACTTCATTTCTTAGCTTGGTCTAAAGCAGAGAGTCACCTCTGAGTTTGAATCAGCCCAGCTACTCACTAAACAACTTAGTTAACCATTGAGGGCTTCAATATTTTCTGGTGAAAAACAGTAATAACATGTATTACTTAGAGCAGAGGCAAGCAAACATTTTCTGTGAAAGTCTAGAGAGCAAATGTTTTAGATTTTGAAGGTCGTGGGATCTCTGTAGCACCTGCTCAAGGCTGCCATTGAGGCACATAAGCCACCGCAGAAAATGTGTCAAAAGACAAGGCTGTCTGAGTTTCTGTAACATATTTACAAAGGAGAAGAAGAGCCAGATTAGGCACAAGAGCCTCAGTGTGCAGCCCCCTGGCTTGAGTACAGGCTACAGAGTGACAGAAAGACCCCCAAACATAATATCTCAAATAAGACAGAAGTTTATTTCTCTCCCACGTTCATAGCGTAGAGGTAAGTCATCCAGGCTGGTAGGGCATCGCTGCTCCACATGGTCATTCGGGATCCAGATTTTATCCATCTTTTGCTCTTCTTGGCCAAAGAACATTCACGGAATGGTGAGAACAAGGCTGGAGTTAGGAGAGGGTTGTGCGTATGTCAGAGAAACAAAGACAGAGATAGTCGTTCAGGTTCTTGTAGGCCATTGTAGAAATCTGGTTTTTGTTCTGTGAATGATGGCAAGTCCTAACTTTCCATGGAGCTGCCTGATCTGACTTACATTGTAACAGAATCCCTGTAGCCACCAAGCAGAAATCAGACAGGGGGAGGTCGGGGAGGCAGCAGGGGCCCCATGAGTTGGCCGCCGTGATCATCTAAGCAAGAGACCATGGTGAGATGGACGAGGGTGGATCTTTCAAATTTGGGATGTATTTTTAAATGCGAATGTGTTGTTACTTTTTTTTTTTTCTGCTGAGAAGGTTCAGTTTATCAAAAAACTATGAATCACTGTGTAGGCCAGTGACATTTGAGATACGACCAAAGGCCTCTGGGAATGACTTCATTTCTGAGTATCACAGTATCTAGCTCCAAGTGAGCAGAAACTGTGCCTTCTTGTTAGACGCTTAGTATCAGTACTTGGCACAGCGTGCAGCTC
>CAUYQV010073620.1:0-43912 GCA_963574575.1 Galagoides demidoff | reverse complement strand
CCCGGCCATTTTTTGGTTGCAGCCATCATTGTTTGGCGGATTCGAACCCGCCACCTTAGGTGTATGTGGCTGGCGCCTTAGCCGATTGAGCCACAGGCACCGAGCCAAATGGATTTTTGAATTCAGATTTTGTGGGATTTTAGGAAGCGAATATGACATTTCCAGTGGGGTCTGTGCAGTACCTTATAAGCAAATGTACTTATATTTCTTTTGGGAGAGTGAGATAAGTAAAGATCATTAGGTAGCCTCATGTCAATTCAGGAAAGATGTTACCACTAAATTAGTTTCTCATAAATTTGTAGGGGGAAGAGAGAACGTTTTGACTTCACAACATTTTGGATTTAACCATTACAAGTAGGAAATGATTGGCTCTCATAACTGACAAGACCATAATGGGCTGGAACTATAGGGTTGCTTGAGGAAGCAACTCAATGATTTCATCCACAGTCTGTTTTCTTCTACCTTAGTATCCTGTCATTCCGTGTCACCTTCATCCAAATTTGCCTCCATTCAAGTGTAGCTGCCAGGAGCAGTGGAAGCTACAGACTTCCTGTAGTCTAGCTGGAAAGAGAACACACATCACACAAATATTGTAAACAAATCTGAGCTTGCTCTAACATAACCAGTCTTGGACCCCAGGGCAATGCTCTGGGATGCCTGGCTGGGGTACTGAAATCAATCACTGAAGCAAGCAAGAAAGTGGGGAATTACCCTGACTGGCTTTGACCACTGGGGGCAGCAGTGAGGTAAGTCCCCCTCCAGTCCCTTCGCTAGAGTATATGGGGGTGGGGATGTAAGGTAGGGGTAGAATGGGTATTGGAGAGATAATCACCTTGTCTATTGCAGCTTTTTTTTTTTGTTTTGATCCAGGGTCTCTTTTTGTCGCCCTCAGTTAGACTGCTGTGGAGTCATAGTTCACAGCAAACTCAAACTCTTGAGCTCAAGCAATTCTCTTATCTCAGCTCCTGAGTAGCTGGGACTACAGGCACCTGCCACAACGCCCAGTTATTTTTAGAGACCAGGTCTCACTCTGGCTCAGGCTGGTCTCCAACCTGTGATCTCAGGCAATCCACCCGCCTCAGCCTCCCAGAGTGCTAGGATTACAGGTGTGAGCCGCCTTGCCTGGCCTGCAGATTTTACTTTGAATTGCTTGTTTATATTCTCTTTTTCTAAGTTTTACTACTATTTTTTGATTTATAGGAGTTTTTTTAATATATGACAAATACTATTTCTCTGTTATATTAGTTGTGCATATTTCCCACAGGCTGTGCCTTATCTTTTAACTTTATTTTATGATGATAAATCTTGTATGACAAAATTTATTAAGTACTGTGTGTCAAATCTGTCCTCCCTTCCCCCATTCTTTTAGTCCAAACAGGAATTAAGTGTTGGGGGGGTGAGTAAAAGTGATGAGGGACACAAGTCAGGACCAACATACTGAGACCTGACCTCTACAAAAATTTCATTTATTTATTTATTCATTTTGAGACAGAATCTCACTTTGTCACCCTTGGAAGAGTGCCATGGCTCACACCAACCTCCAACTCTTGGACTCAAGCCATTCTCTTGCCTTAGCCTCCCAAGTGCTGGAACTACAGGTACTTGCCACAACACCCAGCTATTTTTAGAGATGGGGGTCTCACTCTGGCTCAGGTTGATCTGGAAACCATGAGCTCAGGAAATTGACCCACCTCAGCCTCCCAAGTGCTAGGATTATAGTCGTGAGCCACCAGGCTCGGCTCTACAACAATTTTAAAAATTAGTCAAGCATGGTGGCATGTGCCTGTAATACCAGCTACTCAGAAGGCCACGGTGGGAGGATTTCTTGAGCCTAGGAGTTCAAAGTTGCAACGAGACATGATTGCACCACTACATTCTAGCTTGGCCTCTAGAGGGAGGCCCTATGGATAACATTATTATCATCTCTATCTTACAGATGAAGAGACAAATCTCAGAGAGGGCAAGTGACCTTTGAAAGTCACACAGCCTGGAGCCTTGTCGTACTGACTACCATCCAGCCTCTTTTCTCTATCTCAGTGTTTCCCAACATTGTCACCTCATGACACTCGCCTGTGGCACTCAATAAACATACAAGATACACCCCAGGGATATGCACGATTGAATTCCCTCCCCAATGCACTATCTCCTTTATAAAATCAAACAGTGAACAAGACATGCTGAAGAAAATGAAGAAAAATAATTCATAAAAGAATGACAAAGAAAGTGTGCTGAACCAGGAAGGCTAATGCAGCAACTAGGACTTAATAAAAATGTAGCATCCTGGCAACCAAGGAAAAAAGAGACCCCTATAGGCCACAGAATGTTTGTTACCTGGTGGAGGAAGGTCACTGATTCCTTACCAGCCCTGCTTACACTCCTGGGGAGCGCCTAGGAGTCCTGAGTAGAATGACCAGGTGGGGGTGGGGGCTTCAAAGCTTATCTTCCCAATATAACTATTTGTATATACTGTCTCTGGATCTGCTTTTGTTTTTGCTCAATGCGAAATAAATTGAAACACAGTATTTACCATGAGGGAAGTTGAGGTGTATTAGGAACTTCATGTAAAGTTCCCATGAATGTATCCTAAAGGATTCACTATACGGCAGTCAAGGCCTTTACAGGCTTTCTTTGGGCTCATCTGGTCGTGCGCTGGTCTCCGAGGTGAGAGCGTGACCTTGGACCAATGACTTGACATCTCTGAGTCTCACCTTCCCCATCTAGGAAAAGTGATTATTGTGCAGATGAAATGAGATGATGTATGTAAACTGCTCAGGTTGAGAAACGCTCTCCGTGCTGTTGTCTCTATCACTATCGTGACCTCATGGCCCAGAACACAGACTCAGGAGCAAAACTGCCTGGGTTCAAATCAGCTCCATCACATGTGGCCTAGATGACCTTGGGCAAGGTCACTTAGCCTGTTCGTGCCTCAGTTTCCTTCTGTGTGAAATGAGGCTGACAGGATTGTTGTGAGGGTTAAATGAGCCGATGAAGCCCCTAGTACAGTGCTTGGGCTGGCAGAAGCACTAGGACCGAGCACTTGCGAAATAATCGTAGTTTGTTCCCTTCTGCCCCAAGAGACCCTTCTGGGGAAAACTTAGAAAATAACAGTTTCAAAAGTGAGAGGAGTTATTTCCAGACAGTAATTTCTAAAAGGAATAGATCCCTATAACCAGCATTGTCCTAAGAGGTATTTGCTTTTTGGAAGATTGAAAGGCACCAAAGCGCGCATTTATAATGGTGGAGTCTTTGGCAGGTTGACTGGTCGGATATGAGCTGTTTGGGGGGCATTGCCCCCTGCCCTGAGGCTCCATGCACCCTTGCAGGGAGGCTGACAGAGCTGGTGGCTTTTCTGGTGCAGGCCAGGGACAAGCCGGGGAGGGGGGGGGTGTGATGGGGCGGGAAGGAGCTCCCGGGATCCCCTAGCCCTTCCCCCCCCCACCCCGCGTGAGTAATGACATTCACAGAGGAGGGAGGGAGACCGGCAGCTCCGCGAGGCCATGTGATGCTGGGCGCGAGAGAGCCGCTGCCGCTGTCGCCGGAGCCTCCTTCTTTCCTCCGTCGGATTGCGGGCTGTCATGGCGACCCCCAACAACCTGACCCCCACCAACTGCAGCTGGTGGCCCATCTCGGCGCTGGAGAGCGATGCCGCCAAGCCGGTGGAGGCCCCCGACGCACCCGAGGCGGCCAGCCCCGCCCATTGGCCCAAGGAGAGCCTGGTTCTGTACCACTGGACCCAGTCCTTCAGCTCGCAGAAGGTACAGCCCGCGGCGCCGGGAACGGGGCGCGCATGGGGGCCGGGAGGCTTGGGGAAGCGGACCCCTGCAGCTCGAGGGGTCTGAAGGCGGTGAGAAACTCGAGCGTGAGGGTGAAATCTGGGCTTGGGGGGGGGGGGGCCCGAGGACGGGGACATGGAGATACAAGGCTCGGCGGGGCCCGGGAGGTGACTGGCCCTGACTGGGCCCCAGAAACACAATCTCCAATTCTGGTAGCATCCATACTGCCTGTTTCCCTCCCAGAAAAACCCGGTCTGTTGAAGGGCTGAAAAGAGAGACAAAGGCAAGAGGAAGGGGTTGGGCACTTCTGAGAAGGCGGCCTATCGTGGGGGCTGCAGGGAGGAGGAGAAGCGCTTCCTGGGGTCAGACCTGCAGCCCAGCCTCAGGCCCTCCCTCCGAGCTGGGGTCCTGGACACTGCAGAACCCCCCCCCCCCAGGTCACAGTTCCTCTGCCCCTCTTTCCAGGCTGCGGGCCTCCTTCTGCTTGAGGCTTTGAGGGTCTGTCCCCAGTCGTCACCTACCCCACCCCCATCTTGAACTGAGAAGGAAGGAGTTAACCCATCCCCTCAGACCAGCTGGGCTCAGCCCATCAAATCCGTGTTGCTCTTAAAGACACAGAGTGGCTCTGGCCCCTTAGACCCTTCTCCGACCCAGGGGAGCTGGGGGGAAATTGGAAATCCAGTCTAGTGCTGAGTTATCAGGGTTCCAGCTTTCTGGCGGTAAGGCCATGTACTGCGTCCCTAGGACAGGGTGCGATCTCCCACCCCAGGCGGCTGTCCGGTCGGGATTCAGCACCATGGCCAGGGCCCACAGGAGGGTCCAGTGGAAGACCTGCGCTGCACCTGCAGCCTGATCCTTTGGCTCCTTTTCTTCCTGGAAGGTCCTTTTGTTCCAATCACTCGTTTTCCAGATTGAAAAACAGATTCCGTGGAAAGAAATGGCCTTGGAACCAAAAGACTCGGGTTTGAGTCTTGGTCCTGGCTTAGTTTCATCACCTGGAAAGCGTTGCTGAGAGGGTTGTTGAAGAAGCAGTGTAACTTATTGTTCTAGACTGGCACTGCTTAAACTTAAGCATGCGTTAGAATCACTGGGTGATCCTGGTTAAGGCTGGATTCTACCCCAGAGATTCTGATTCAGTAGGTCTGGAGTGGCACCCAAGATGCTGCCTTTCCACCAAGCCACTAGGGGATGCTGATGAAGCTGGTCCACTGATCACCCTTTGAGTGCCCCAGTTTAGAATATAAACTCTGGGGCTCGATAGTCCCCAGTGGGAGAGCCATCCTCCCCACTACTCACTATAAAGCATCAGACAGGTCACTCTGTCTCTTCAAAGCCTCAGTTTATTAATCTGTGAAATGGAGCTAACGAAGTAACTTCCTCAGAGGGCTACTATGAGGATGAAATGAGACAGGATGCACAAAAAATGCTGATAGCAGTGCCTGACAAGAGGTTAAGGTGTTATAAGGTTATTAAAGTTCTAGGTAAAGGAGGGGCCAGGTTTAGCCAAAGTCATACTGGGACGGGGACTTGTCCACAAATTCTGTACATGCTTGCTGACCACCTACCACACAGCAGGCCTGTGGAAAGGGCTGGGGGGTTGGAGATGAATCAGACTGACCTTCAGATTCTAGAATGTCTTCTCCCACCTAGAACCTCAAGAATCAGGCCTCAGTGGCCGGGACCAGACAGAGAGCAGGGAAGAAGTAGCTCCTACAACCATACTGATGGAGCCTCCTGCTCTTTCCCCCCAGAATATTCAGCCTGAGGTGGCCCCTTAGTCAAGGATAGGACATATAGTACAACCCCTCTTGTGACCAAGTTTCTAATCAAGCTCGTCTGGGCATTCTCCTACCTCCCCTGTCAGGGTCTTCTCCCTGCCTAGGGGCTAATGGTAGATTCTAGAAGCAGTGTAATGGCAGAAAGGGCATGATCTCAGCAGTCTGATAGTCCTGGGTTCCATTCTCATCTTGGCTACTTCTTGGCTGTGTGACCTTGGGCAAGTCACTTCACCTCTCTGTGCCTCAATGTTGTCATCTAGGAAAGTGGACTTTTACATCTTATTCTGCAGAGTTCCTGGAGAACTTAAAGTACATAGGCTTATGTTAAGTGCCTTGCATGCAGTATGGGCCTCGGGGGAGGGTTCCTTCCCTCCAGTCCCAAAGGGCCTTGCTGGCATGAAGGTAGCAGCCCCCATTGTGAAGCATCTGAGAAGCCTGAATGGCACATGGACTATTAATAATGGGAAATAGCCACTTGTAGGATGGTGGTTCCACTGGGCATCTAGGGACCATTATAGACGTGGAGGGTGGCAGGACAGTGTAGAAATCCAGGACCCAGAATCTGGAGCCAGAATGCCCGGGATTCAATCTCAGCTCTACCACTGAGCAGCTAAGTGATTACTGCACAAGTTTTTTAACCTCTCATGGCTCAGATATCCTGTAAACTGAGACTATTATTAGTGCCCCCCCCCCAACAGGATGGTTGTAAGGATTCAGCAAATGTACCCATGCAAATCAGCATAGTGCCTGGCCATAGAAAGTGCTGGGTGCTATTATAAAGATATGGATTTTGGATTCAGCCACACATGAGGCCAAACCCTACCCTGCTATTTCCCAACTATGTGACTTTGTGAAAGTGTCTCCCCCTCTCTAAGTCTTAGCTGCCTCATACGTTTGGTGGTACATAGGTTTGCAGTACATACCTCAGAGGGTTGGAAAGACTGAGTGATATCATGCACATTCCCACACTCAGCACAATGCTTTTAAAAAGTGCATACTATAGCCAGACGTCGTGCTGGGCACCTGTAGTCCCAGCTACTTGGGAGGCTAAGGCAAGAGAATCATTTAAGCCCAACAGTTTGAGGCTGCTGTGAGCTGTGATGCATGGCACTCTACCGAGGACAACATAATGAGACTCTGTCTCAAAAAATAAATAAATAAATAAGTAAGTAAATAAAAATTGCATACTAATAATGAACTTTCAAGCACCATCACAGGTGATGGTTTGGAGCCACAGGGGTTTGGAGGAGCTCTAAATGCATGGTATAAATGTCAGTGTGCTTCTGAGGCTGTTCCTGCCTCCAGCCTCCTCCTCTTTTGTGGGGAGGAATGAGGTTGGGAGGGGAAATAATGCAGGGAAGTCAGAGACCAAGATTCTAGAGCTGGCAGTCCCACCAACTGGCTGTACAACTCACCCTCTCTGGTCCTCAGTTTTCTTGATAGGAACAAGGACTAGATACTTGATAGGATCTGCCTCCCCCACTCCAGCCCCAGCCAGGAAGAACTGACCTACTTCTCTGTGACCCCTCTGTCCTCATGCCTGCCAGCTTTTCAAAAATCAAGATTGCTACTTCCTAGCTGTGTGTCTGTGAGCAAAGTACTTACTATCTCTGTGCCTGTTTGATCTTTCATAAAATGAGGGTATTAGTAGGTACCAGTACCCACCTCACTGAGTTTTGTCAGGATTTAGAGTTACATGGAAAACTCTTAGAACAGTGCCTCACACAGAAGTGCTAATAAGAGTTTACTATTATTATTGCTGTTATCTCCATCAGAGTGAGTCTTTGAGGGCCATCCCTGCTCCCTGAAGTAAGCCCGGTTCAAGGTTCCCTTACCCCTCCTTCTCAAGGTCTGCCCTATCTTGGGTATATATGTGGGGGACCCCTGGCCCAACCTTCAGCCCCTGGGTCCTCACACCCAAGTGTGGCAGGAGGGAATCAAGAGTAGAGAATGACCTCTACTTCCCACCCTGGCCTTGCCTTTCGAACTCTTGGGCACTCCCCCTAGACTTGTCCAGGCTCCCCTTGACCACTTATCACCTTTCCCTACCCAAGAGGAGATCCAGAGATGAGAACTGATGGTGGCAGCAACACAGCACATCTTGTTACCTCTCCACTCAGAAGCCTGCAGTCACTCTTCCAGACCTCATTGGGAAAAATCTGGAGTCCTCCCAGTGGTCTCAGGCCCCCTTGCAGGGTCCTAACCTTGCTTTGGTCAGGACTCAAGTTGGAGGAAGCCTCTGAGTCCTTCTCAGAATAATGTCTTTAATTGGATAAAATAAAATTTATAGGATTTTTAGGTTAGAAAGCAAACCAATCTTTTTCGAAGCATAGCATTGTATGGATTATTACATAATAATACATACTATTATATCTTAACTCCTCTCTATAACACAGCCTAGTGGCAGATCTGATAGCTACTGTCATGTGGAAGTCGTGATGAGTATGCATGATATTTTGAGGTAACTGTAACAACTGCAAAGTGATGAAAATATCTGATTCCTGGTGGTGACAATATTACAGGCGCTGCTAACGCTACCATACTTTTATCGCCTACATTCGTAATTGGAGAGAATGCTGATTGTCAGTTTGAGATGACTGAAAAAAAAACATGTAATTTTCCCATCCGAGTTCAGGCACTCCCTAAATTGATTCATAGACCCCCCTGGCCTAGGAGTGTCGATCAAAGGCCCCTGCATATGATCCTGTCTGCTTCTCTCCTCCCCCTCTGTCCCACACCCTGCTGCAGCTGGGCAGATATATTCAGTGTCACTCCGACGTCTGATGTGCTTAGGCCCTTTGCACTGTCTGTTCCTGCAGCCTGGAGAGCTTTTGCCCATGTCCCGTGTGGATCACTTCAAGCCTTTGCTCCAATGCCACCTTTGCGAGGGGGCTGCCCTACCAGACCACCCCCAAACTGCCTCTGTCACCCTTACACTCTAGCACCTGATTTCCCTCCCCCACTGTTGTTTTTCTTTTCTCTGAGGGACTCTCCTTCTTTTGACAGACTGAATCCTTTCAACTTCTTATCTGTCTGACCCCACTAATGTGTCACTGAGATCTTTATTTTGTTCACTGGCACTTAGAATAAGACCTAGCACATAGCAGGCACTCAATAAATAAGTGCTAGAGAGTGATGACTTTGTAAATATAAAGCATTATATTTAAAAAGCATATTAAAAATAAGCTAGGTATCATGGCAGGTGCCGATAGACCCAGCTACTCAGGAGATGGAGGAGGGGAATCGCTTGAACGCAGGATTTTGAGGTTGCTGTGAGCAAGGCTAACACCATGGCACTCTAGCATGGGGGACAGAGTGAAACTCTGTCTCAAAAAAAGAAGGTATATTTAAGAAAACTGCTCTTTAAAAAATCTGTTAATTTCTTTTTAAAGGGTATTTAAAATAAATCAGGGCTCAGAGATGCTGAGTGTCTTTTTCAAAGTCATACTGCCACTAAATGGCTGGGCAGAGACGCCAACCCAGGTGATCTTCCAAACAAGGGCCTGGGTGAGGAGGGACAGTGCCTAACCCGTAACAGTGAAACACCCATGGGTGATTTGCAGGCACCCACAGGGAAAATGGTACACCCAGAGATGGCTGATGTCTGGTCACGCTGAGTGGTGACCACTTAACTCTGATCCAGCCTCCAGGAGGCAGAGATGGCAGATGGCCTTGGTGGCTGCTTGCCCTTCCCTTGGGCTTGACTTCCTCTCTGGGTCTCCCTCCCCCACAGGGTGACACATGGCCTGCAGCTCAGCTAAAGGTGAAGGTCTCCTTGGCCACCTGCCAGGGTGACCCTGAGGCAGCTCCAAGCAGGATTATTGTACTCTAAAGATAGTCCCCTCCCCAGACAGCAGCCAAATCTGACACCTTCACTGGAGCTCCAGGCAAGAAGGAAGGCCAACTTTCTGGACCTGCCAAGGGCAAAGGCCTGGTTTGGTCTCTGTTTCCATTCGTTCAGAGCTCTCAGTTCTGCTCAGAGGTTGGAGGATGAGGCTGAGGCCCCAGGATGCCAGGGCTGGCAGGGATAAGAGAAGAAAGCCATTTGCTCCAGCTGAACTCCAAGGCACAGGCCACCATAAGCTCAAAATACACACCTATATGTCCCCTCCCTCATGCACACTCATGCTGACGCATGCACACACACCCTCACACCCCCATTCATGCAATACTTACACATACACTTGTCCATGCACACCACACTCATGCTCACACGGGCATGCACACACACACACACACACACACCCCCAAACAGATGCCACCCCAGTGTGCAGTTCGCTCTCTGCAACATTTCCTCCCCTCTCTCAGACACAACCAGCAGTTTCTTCCCACCGCCAAGGGCAGAGGCAGAGCCAGCCCAGCCTTCTGCATGGTCATAAATATAGTAGTTTCTGCTCCCAACAGGGCTGCAGGGCTCTCCACGACACAGAGTCCAGCCTCTTCTTTTGCTGATGAGAGAAAGGATGCTTAAAAAGGGCAGTGATAGAGCTAAGGTCACACAGTATTGCTGTGGCACCTCTTAGCCCAGAGGCTCTGCCTGCACCAAGGGCCCCACCTAGGACCTGCTGTGGGCTGATGGAGCAAATAAATCTATGACTGAGTTTTGGGTGTTCAGAGGTAAATTACCTCTCTACGGTCCACCAAGCAAAGGAGGGGTGTGTGTGTTCATGTTAGCTGTGAGGGTCGGGCATCAAACAGGGGTGCAGGGCAGTCTGTGTGCGTGAATAATATTAGTGATGCTAGAACCCATGTATTGCTGAGACTCTACCCACATCACCCATATCCACCCCCTGGAGCCTTGAAGGAGTGAATTCCTTTCCTTACTTCACAGAAACTTGAAATCAGAGACAGAAATCAGACACTTGAAACTTGGACTTGTCCAAGGTCACATAACAAATAAGCAGTAGAGCTAGGCTTCACCCCACTTTGTACCCCAAATAATTTGAGAAATTTAGCTATTGGTTATGATGATGGATAAGAACTTCTGTGAATTTCCTGGCCAGATCCACCCCTGGAGTCCAGGCTGAGTGTCCAGTCTTGATAATGATAATCATGAATCGAGTCCCATCTATGTGCCAGATATTCTGTTGGTATTATTAATACTCCCATTTTACAAATAAGGAACCGAAGCTCTGAAAGTTAATAGAATTTTTACCCACACTCACTAGGAATCCTATCCCAAGTGTGGATCCGCCTCTTACCACGAGGCGGCGCTGCTGCTTGTCTCCCGAGCAGTGCTCTGTTCCTCCCACCACCAAAGCAGGCTCTGTTCCTCCCGGGGTCCTGGGAGATAGACCCCCCAACCAGAAAGCCCAAGAGTGGGCTGAAAGCAACAGTGTCCCCTCCCCTCCTCTGACCTCTTCTCCCGCACGCCCCGCCTGGGCAGTGTGCCCTGTGCCGCCCGCCTGCCCCACTCTGACCCTGGCGCCTGCAGGTGCGGCTGGTGATCGCAGAGAAGGGCCTGGCTTGTGAGGAGCGGGACGTGAGCCTGCCGCAGAGCGAGCACAAGGAGCCCTGGTTCATGCGGCTCAACCTGGGCGAGGAGGTGCCCGTCATCATCCACCGCGATAACATCATCAGTGACTACGACCAGATCATCGACTACGTGGAGCGCACCTTCACAGGAGGTACTGCTGCTGCCGCCACCCGACGCCATCAGCTCAGACAGGGTCCCCCGGGGCCTTGGGAGGTCTGGGGAGACTCAAGGGGGCCATGGGCAAAGACGATCTCCCCTGTAGGAGACACAGAGCTACAGGCAGGGCTCAGATGCGCCCCAGCAACCACAGAGCCACAGGCACAGCCACAGGTCCCTGGGGACCCCAGACTCAGGCCCCTGATACTCCAGGGAAGGGGCATGGCCAGACACCCTCTAGGAGCACTGGGGCAAGGGTTCCCTTCTCCAGGAACTCTGGAGTCACAAACACAGCCACAGACCCTCAGGAGCCCATTGTACATAAGCAGGACCCAACCCCTCTCCAGGTCCCCACAGACAGGACCCAGATCTCCCAGGGAACCTGAGAAAAGGCAAGACCCAGCACTTGCCCCCTCCAGGCCTCAGGTTCCCCATAGATAAGGTCTCAGACACCCCAGAACCCCATAGAAGAAGTGCAGGGCTCAGACACCTCCAAACAGTCGCAGTTAGTTCCCAGACACCCCAGAATGCTGCAGATGGGGGCAGAGCCCAGAAACCCCCAAGCCCCACAGACGAGGGTAGGGCCCAGACACCCCTGAGCCCTGCAGGACCCTCTGTCCTTTCCCTCCCTCAGCCCTTCCACAGGCCCAGTGCGTGCTGCCCAGCTACCACCAAGGCAACGCTTGGGAGGGGATCAGGGCCCAGAAATGTACTGTTAAAAAAAATATGAATTAGCTGCCAACATGTAGAAATCAGGGTAACCTGAGTTTCAATCACGCAGGTTGCCAGCTTCTCTTGAAATCCAGCAATGCTGGGCCTAGACTCCCACGGGGCAACAAGTCAGAAGCTGAGAGAGGCTGCCCCTCAGGGGAACAGCATGGACCCAGGCCTCTGGGCAGAGACATCTTGGGTTCAGAGTGCTAGGGGTGGTGGCCTTGGCAGGGTTCTCCACTGCCCGGCCCAGCCCCTGTCGGTGTTCCACAGAGCACGTGGTGTCCCTGATGCCTGAGGTGGGCAGCCCACAGCATGCACGGGTGCTGCAGTACCGGGAGCTGCTGGACGCGCTGCCCATGGATGCTTACACACACGGCTGCATCCTGCACCCTGAGCTCACCACCGACTCCATGATCCCCAAGTATGCCACGGCTGAGATCCGCAGTGAGTGCCGGGGTGGCCGAGAGAGCCCCTCCCCTTGCACCCTCGTGGCTCCCTTCTTTCTCTCAAGGGGAGTCCTCCCTCCTGCACTTGTGCTCCCACTCCAGGGTTTCTCTCTCTACTATCCCCTTCCTCCTCCTCCTCTCCCTTGTGCCTTCTCTATGTGACCCTGCCTTTCTTGCATATCTAGAGGTTCTGACTCTTTGCCTCCTGCTGGCTTGTTCTACCCTTTCCTCTCTGGCCTTCCATCTCTTTCACCCTGTTTCTAACTGAATATGTCTCTCTCCTTCTCTGCCCATCTCTCTTTCACTCCTCTCCCCTGCCCCTGCTCTTATCCTGCCATCCCATACAAAGTCTATGGGCCTGCCTGTTCCCCCACCCCACCCCAAGGCTTGTTTTGTCCGACCAGAGCTGGGGAACTTCCTCACGGGAGTCCCAGCCACAAACCCTCGGGGTCAGGGCCCTGGGAGGGGCACCAAAAATCAGGGCTGTGGTTGGTGGCCAAGGATACTGAGTGACCCCAGGTTGGGGCAATAATCCCCACCCCATCTAGTGTGCTACCATTGATGTACTTAAAAGGGGGTTAAATGGATACACGGGTTCTTGCAATACAAGGATTATTTCTAGAAGGAGGTACAAGATGCTGCCAACAGTGCCTGCCTTTGGGGAGCAAAACTAAGAGACTGCAGGTGCAGATTAGAGAGATTTAATTTTACTGTATATTCTCCAATATTGTTTGAATTTTCAACAAGTATGCATGTATAACCTATTCAAAAATAAATTAGTAACTTTTTAAACCTAATACCAATCAGTTATGAACAGAGGAGCAGGGAGGCAGTGGGACCATGGGGATGCCCACCCCAGCTGCTGGGGCACAGAAGGCTTCTGAAACACAGCAGCATCCAAAGCTGAGTAGCAGGTGGAAGGGAAAGAAAAGGGAGAATCAGTCCAGTTTGGTGGAAAGAAGGAATCTGAGTGTGGTGGAATGGTAGCCCCAGGCAGGTGGGAGTGGTCATGGAGTGAGTCTCAGGAGGAGGTCTGGCAGAATCAGGATTTTATCCAGAAAGTAGTGGAGAAACAGTGATGGGAAGTGACATGGTCAGATCTGCGTGTTACAAAGATCATTCCTCAGAGGGAAGAATAGACGGGCAGTTAGGGGCCACAACTGTTACACGGGTGAGCAAAATTGGGGACCTGGATGAGGACAGAGGCAGTCTCCTTGCTTCTGGGACACTCCTCTAATCCTGCCCTGAGTTGTTGGAAGGTGCCTAAAAGGCAGTGAGCCCAGAGCAGGCCCAGCCACCATCCCCCTTCCAGGAAGCAGAGAGGATCTCCAGGCTCCAGCCAGCTGAGGGAGGGGCAGGGGACTCACCGGGTACAGGAGTAGGAGCCAGGCTACAGCAACCCCCATCTCCTCTCATCAGCTAGAGGTCTTCTCTCAGCCTGGCCTGCTCTCCTGGGATCTAAAGAGAGCCACATGGACAGCCCCAGGTGACCAGCAGGAGGGAAGATGCTGTCCTTGACCTTCACATTCATAAAACATAAATGAGACTTAATATAGCCCCGACGCTGAAAGAGCTGGGAGTGTGTTTACTGGGGTTTACATCAGGCCAAGTGGTGGGGCGGTGGGTGATGAAACCTCAGAGGATAGAGCTGAACAACTGCAGCCACCCGTTCCATTCATTCCTTCATTCATTCATTCAACCCTCACTGGGCTCCTGCTCTGTGTCAGGCCTGTGCTGGGTCTTAAGGGACCAGAGATGAATTTGAAGCTCAGGTTCTAGTGAGAGACATAAACATGTACATCCAGAGACAACTAAGTTAGCATCACAATTTCCATATTGAGCAAGCAGTACAGGTTGTGCACTGCACAATTCCAGGGGCACACTAGGCACATCAACTACAAGGGCAGAGGGGCTGTGCCATGGCCGACCTCCTAGAGGATGAGGAAGGGCTTCATGAAGGACCCTGCAGCTCAAAATAGAAGGTGGGTTTCAGGAATAGAGGATAAGCCTGTTCCAAGAAGAAGTGGTGTGAGCAAAAGCCTGGAGGTTTGGGACAGTCTGGCACAGTCTGGGAAGAGTTAAGCATTTGGAGTGGCCGAAATATACTCTTTGGGGACAGAGACACTTGGAGGAACTCAGTGAAGAATGGAAGAGGTGAGAGGTGAAAGGGAGAGGAGGTGGACCCTGCAGGCTCTCTCTCTCTCCTTTTTTTTTTTTTTTTGAGACAATGTCTCAAGCTATCCCCCTGGGTAGAGTGCTGTGGCATCACAGCTCACAGCAACCTCCAACCCCTGGGCTCAAGCAAGTCTCCTGCCGCAGCCTCCCAAGTAGCTGGGACCACAGGCACCTGCCACAGCGCCTGGCTATTTTTTGATTGCAGCCATCATTGTTGTTTTGGCGGGCCCAGGCTGGATTCGAACCTGCCACCTTAGGTGTATGTGGCTGGCGCCTTAGCTACTTGAGCCACAGGCACTGAGCCATGATGTCTTAATGTGACAGTGTCCCAGAGCTCAGTCCTCAGATATTTAAAAATATGTAATCAGTGAGCTGTGATGAAGCCACTGGGCAAAAGAGCAAGACCCTGTCTCAATCAATCAATATTTTAAAAATGTATCTAGAAAATGAAGTTGCCCTACCAGCTCACATTTTTTTCTCCGGTCTCTTTCCTGGGTTAGGATAGGTGGGAATGGAGGTCTTAGGAACATAAAGTAGAATCCTTCACTGGCTATAGTACTCATGTTTTCAAGTTGCTGCTGCTTCTGCTGCTAAGAGATATGTGAAAAGAAATTTGGTAATGTTATTCCAAATACATGGTGCAAGGAATAACATAGAAAGTGGTGGAACAAAACTGAATGAAAATAAAACTATCTGATTTTTTTTTGGAGGGACAGAGCCTCAAGTTATTGCCCTGGGTAGAGTGCTCTGGCGTCACAGCTCACAGCAACCTAAAACTCCTGGGCTTAAGCGATTCTCTTGCCTCACCCTCTTGAATAGCTGGGACTACAGGTGCTCACCACAATGCCTGGCTATTTTTTGGTTGCAGTTGTCATTGTTTGGCAGGCCTGGGCTGGATTTGAACCCTCCAGCTCTGGTGTATGTGGCTGGTGCCTTAGCCGCTTGGGCTACAGGTGCCACCCTATCTGATTTTTTTTTTTAAAGCAAGATTTGATCTACATGAAGGAATAAGTTCTCTACTTCTAGAATTTGTTAAAGTTCTGTGTATCAGTCAGGTTCTCATTACTTCCAGGGCCATAGCTACAGAAAAAGGCACCTGTGCAATATGTGGGGGGGAAAGTGTTGGTGCTGAAAAATGCAAGCAAGCATCTAAACTGAGGAAATTTCTGATTTTCTGTATGATTTTACTTTCTGCTTTGAATGTTCAAGTTACAAAACAACATGTTTTAAGACAAATAATTAAGTTGAATCCACAGGGGGAAATGTATCTCCACTCACACCCTTAGTGATCACATCAAGTCTCATTAGTCAGGTCCCAAACCACTGATTCATCTTTGAGCCCCCCTTTTCTCTTATGTTACACATTTGATAGGTAAAAATTCCTATGAACTCTGACTTAAAAAAATGCAAATTTCCCCCCATCTCTACTGACACCACTCTTATCCAACTACTACCTTCTTTTTATGGGAGTTTTCTTAAATAACTTTATGTTGAGATATAATTCACAATACATAAATTCATTCTTTTAAAATGTTCAATTCAGTAGTGCTTAGTATATTCCCAGAGTTGAGCAATTATAGTCACTACTTATTTATTTATTCATTCATTTATTTTTTTATAGCCACCATTTAATATTAGGATTTTTTTTTTTTTTTGCAGTTTTTGGCTGGAGCTGGGTTTGAACCCGCCACCTCCGGCATATGGAACTGGCGCCTACTCCTTTGAGCCACAGGAGTCACCCAATATTAGGATATTTTATTACCCCCCAAAGCAACCCTATATCCCATTAAAGGTCACTCCACCTTCTCAACCCCAGTCCTAAGCAACCGTGACTCTGCTTTCTGTCTCTATCCATCTTCATTTCTTCACTGGGTTAGCTTCCTAACTAGTCTTCTAACTTGTCCATTATAACTCATTTTTCAACGTGGCAGCCAGAATAATCCTTCTAAAAGGAAACCAGTTTATGTTACCCTAATCTCAATATCCTCCTGTAGTTATTTCATCTGAGCAAAAGCCAAGCTTTACAGTGACCTATAAGTAAGTGGCCTTTTAAACAACTGTGGCCACTTACTACCTTTATGATCTCATCTCCAGTATCTTCCAGGGCCTTTATACTGGATGATTGCTCTGCTTTTCCAGCAGATAACTGCAAGGTTCAGTCTCTCACGTCCCTGGAACTTTTGCTTAGAAGTCACCTTCTCATGTGAGGTCTATTCTTCCCACAGCTCTAAACTAGTTATCTCTCACCCTCACCCTCCTGATCACTTTGTCCCTGCTATATTTTCCCCACAGCACTTATTATCTTCTAACACACTCCTTGCTTTATTTTCCCTACTGCAGTGTAAAGCACTTTAAGAACAGGGACTTTTGCTTCTGTTTACTCTAAGTGCTTTGTCCTCAACACTTACAATAGTGCATGCCGGGTAAAGGCAGTTTAATAAATAGTTGTTGAACGGATGAATAAATTAATGACTAGATGATTCCAGGCAGAGCAAAGAACAAGAGACAAAGGAACAAAGGAAAGAATGGCTAGAATATGTTGGGAGTGATGGTGGTGAAGATAGAAAAGGAGGAATAGAAGTCTGCTGAGCAGCTCTCCCTAAGTTCCCCATTTCAAGTTCTGAGTTCTTCTATTTCTCTGTCTCTTTGCTCCTATTTCCTGCTCTATCCTGAAATGGTGAATGACGTTCCCAAGCTTCCTTCTTAGATTTCTTCTCTCTCTTCTTACTTTATTCTCTCCCGGGCTGGGTGATCTTACCCATGGCTATGGCTTCCACAGTCATTTCTGCACTGATGGCTCCCAAATTCTTACACCCAACTCAAACCTGTCTCCTCAGCTCTAGCCCCTATGGCCAAATGCCTGCTGGACTTCTCTACCTGATGGTCTCTAAGGCACTTCAAGTTCTTAAGCAACCTTCCACCAATCTTCTTTTCTTTTCCATGAGCTCAATTATCATCACCTAAGTCAGAAATCTGCGGCATCTTTATGTCTTTATCCCCATCCTCTACATGGCCGCTTGTGGCCTTTTCTAAACACATACATACCAGATTCAATTAATTGTCCACTTAAAATCTCTCAGTGGCTCTCATATATGCTTTTGTGACATGTCTTTACTTATATCTCTCCTCTGATTAGAGGAAATGGCTTCCAGTATCACTCAAAGTAAACACTAAAGTTCCTTATAACGCTCTCTGTATTACAGTTCTTAAATTCTCTGTGGCAGAGGACCTGTTTTCTTTGTAAAGTTCCAATTATTACAAATGATACTTTTGTAAAATACAATAAAAATGTTGCTGCAATATAAAATTGTATATACATTTCTAAACACTTAATCCTTTTTCCTAAAAAATTTTCATTGTGTGGCTTGGCGCCCGTAGCACAGTGGTTATGGCACTGGCCACATGCACCAAGGCTGGCGGGTTCAAACCCGGCCTGGGCCAGGTAAACAACAATGACAACTGCAACACCACCACCAACAAAATAGCCAGGTGTTGTGACGGGCATCTGTGGTCCCAACTACTTGGGAGGCTGATGCAAGAGAATCACTTAAGCCCAAGAATTTGAGGTTGCTGTGAGCTGTGACACCGCAGCACTCTACCAAGGGTGATATAGTGAGACTGTGTCTCAAAAAAAATGTTTTTTAATTGTGGTAAGGTACACATAAGATAATATGAAATCTATTTCAACCCTTCTTAAGTGTGTGGTTCAAAGGTATTAAATATTGTACACTCATTAATGTTGTACAATCATCACTTAGAACTCATCATCATCTCTAGAACTCTTTTTTTCTCCAACAAGAATTGATGAGGATGTAAAGAAATTGGAACTCTTGTGTACTATTTATGGGAATGTAAAATGCTATAACCACTGGGAAAAATAGTATGTCAGTTCTTCAGAAAATTAAAAATAGAATTACCATATGATGGAGCCACTTGTGGGTATATACCCCAAATAATTGAAAGTTCTCAAGGAGATATTTGTACACCTATGGACACAGCAGCATCAGTCACAATAGCTAAGATGTAAAAGCCACATAAGTGTCCAGATAAATGGATAAGCAAAAGGTGCTACATACATACAGCGGAATATTATTTAGCCTTAAAAAGGGAGGAAATTCTGCAATATGAACCAGCCTTCAGGACATTATGCTGAGTAAAATAAGACAGTTACAAAATGACAACTATTGTATGATTCCACTTTTATGAGTTACTTACTCAAAATCATACAGACATAGAGAATGGTGATTTTCAGGGGATAGGGAGGGACAAATGGGGAGTTACTGTTTAATGGGCATAGAATTTCAGTTTACAAGATGAAAAAGAGTTATGGAGCCAGGCACAGTGGCTCTTGCCTCTAATTCCAACACTTCAGGAGGCCAAGGTGGGAGGATTAGAGGAGGGCAGGAGTGTTAGACCAGCTTGGGCAATATAGTAAGACCTTGCCTCTACAAGAAATTAAAAAATTGGCTCGGTGCCTGTGGCTCAAGTGCCTAGGCGCCAGCCACATACACCTAAGGTGGCGGGTTCGAATCCCCTGCCCGGGCCCGCCAAACAACAATGATGGCTGCAACCAAAAAAAAAAAAAATAGCCAGGCGTTGTGGCGGGCGCCTGTGGTCCCAGCAACTTGGGAGGCGGAGGCAGGAGACTCGCTTGAGCCCAGGAGTTGGAGGTTGCTGTGAGCTATGCCATGGCACTCTACCCAGGGGGACAGCTTGAGGCTCTGTCTCAAAAAAAAAAAGAAATTAAAAGATTAGCCAGGGGTGGTCTTACCTACTTGGGAGGTTGAGGCAAGACGATCGATCGCTTCCCTTGAGACCAGAAGTTAGAGGTTACAGTAATTGTGATTATAACACTGCACTCTAGCCAGAGACGTCTCTGACAAAAATTTTTAAAAAATTAAAAAATTTTGGGCAACACCTGTGGCTGAAGGAGTAGGGCACCGGCCCCCTTTACCGGAGGTGGTGGGTTCAAACTCAACCCTGGCCAAAAACTGCAAAAAAAAAAAAAAAATTAAAAATTTTTATCCTTGTTCATATAGTGATAAGTTTTTTAAAAATTAAAAAAAAATTTTTGAATTTTCATGCAATCCAATTTGTCTATTTTTTCTTTTTTTGAGACAGAGTCTCAAGCTGTCACCCTGGGTAGAGTACCATGGCATCATAGCTCACAGCAACCTCCAACTCGGGCTCAAATGATCCTCTTGCCTCAGTTTTTCTATTTTTAGTAGAGAAGAGGTCTCTCTTTTTGCTCAGGCTGGTCTCGAACTCATGAGCTCAAGCAATCCACCTGTCTTGGCCTTCCAGAGTGCTAGAATTACAGGCGTGAGCCACTGTGCCCAGCCCCAATTTGTCTATTTTAAATTTTGTTGCCTGTGTTTTTGTTTTCATATCTAAGAAATCATTGCCAAATCCAATGTGAAGATTTGCCCTATATTTTCCTCTAAGAGTTTTGATCTGACATTTAGATCTTTTATCTATTTGGGGTTAATATTTATATAGTGTTAGGTAAGCTTTATTCTTTTGCATATGGATATCCAGTTTCCAAAGCACAGTTTGTTGAAAAGACTATTTTTTGTCCATTGAATGGTTTTGGCACCTTTCCCAAACAATCATTTGACAGCCAGCCTTGGTGGGCACCTGTAGTCTTAGCTACTTAGGAGGCTGAGAGAGGATCACTTGAGCAGGGAAGTTTGAATTCAGCCTGGTTAATATAGCAAAATCTCATCTCAAAAAAGATAAAAGAAAAAAAGAGTCAGGTGAGGGTTAATTTCTGGGATCTTATCCTATTCCATTATGTCTGTCTTTATGCCTGTACTACACTGTTTTGTTTGCTTTAGCTTTGTAGTAAGTTTTAAAATCTGGGAGCATGAATATTCCAGCTTTGTTCTTCTATTTAAACATTGTCTAAAAACTTATTCTTATTCTTATTATAGAGTACTGTGAATAAGATAGAGTGGATAGAGTGCTGTGGTGTCATAGCTCATAGCAACCTCAAACTCCTGGGCTCAAGCAATCCTTTTATGTCAGCCTTTTGAGTAGCTGTGAATATAGCTGCCTAACACAATGCCTGGTTAGTTTTCCTTTTTCTTTTTCTTTCTTTCTTTTTTTTTTTCTCCAGATAAAGTCTCATTATGTTACCCTTGGTAGAGTGCTGTGGCATCACAGCTCACAGCAACCTCAAACTCTTGGGCTTAAGCAATTCTCTTGCCTCAGCCTTCCATGTAGCTGGGACTATAGGCACCTGCCACAACGCCTGGTTATTTTTTTGTTGCAGTTGTCATTGTTGTTTACTTGGCCCAGTCAAATTTGAACCCGCCAGCCTCAGTGCATGTGGCTGGAGCCATAATCACTGTACCATGGGTGCACTAATTAAAATTAGTGTTTTAATTTTTTTGGAGACAAGGTCTTGCTCTGTTGCCTGTGTTAGAGTGCAGAGTACACTGGCGTCTTCATGTTCACTGCAGCCTCAAACTTCTGGGCTGAAGTCATTCCTTCTCCTCGGCCTCCCAAGTAACTGAAACTACAGGCACACACCACCATATTCAGCTAATTTTTCTTTTCTTTTTTTTTTTTTTTTTGAGACAGAGACTCACTTTGTCATCCTGGGTAGAGTGCCGTGGCATCGTAGCTCACAGCAACCTCTAACTCTTGGGTTCAAGCAATTCTCTTGCCTCAGCCTCCCGGGTAGCTCAGACTACAGGCACCTGCCACAACGCCCTGCTGTTTTTACAGGTGGGTCTCACTCTGGCTCAGGCTAGTCTCAAACCTGCGAGCTCAGGCAATCCAGAGTGCTGGGATTACAGGTGGGAGCCATCATGCCCTGCCTAGCTAATTTTTCTATTTTTTGTAGAGATGGGATCTTGTTCTTTCTCAGGCTGGTCTCTAACTCCTGTGCTCAAGCAATCCTCTTATCTCAGCCCCCTAAACACTTATTCTGGTGACTTTTGCACTTAATTCCTCATAGTTTGATAATGAACAATTTGCACTTGGATTATTTGAACTTGCCTTGGATTATACTTTGAGTAACATTATTTTACAAGGTCCTTCGTGGTCTGGCTCCTACTACCTCTCTGACCTTATTTCTTATAGCCCCTCCACCCCACTCCAACCTTCGTTATTCTGCTGCAGCTATACTGCCCTCCTTACTGTTTCCCTGAACATTCCAAAGACCTCCAGATATTTATACTTGCTGTTCCTTTCGCCTGAAATGGTATAGTCCCATATCGTCCCTAGCTTTCTTTTCCAATTCACCCATATCTGTGTTCAAATAAGTAGTGCCCTTGTGTGTGGGAGATACATTCCAAGACCCCCAGTGGATTTCTGAAATGTGAATAGTATTGAACTAGACTGCTGCTAACTGGAATGTGTTTCTATTCATACTTTCCACCCACAAATTTAACATCATTTCCATCTTAAATAAGCACTTATCACACATTGTGGTTGTAACTTTTGCAATTAGAGATGCAAAAGCATAGCTAGCATGAATTTCTTTTTCCTTCTTCAAAATTTCACAGATGTAAGATTTGTTTGTAGGGGAGAACTTAGTAACCTCAACATTTGATTTTTTTTTTCCTTATTAAGTATCTTAATTGGGAGGCTGAGTTTACCTTTTCACTTAAAGGAAGCACTTCAAAACTTTTCTCTGGCATATCCAAATTGCTAACATCACTACTCTTGGGTTTTGGGGCTATTATTAAGTAAAATAAGGATCACTGAGCATAAGCAGAGATATACAGTGATGGCCAATCTGATAACTGAGATAGCTCCTAGGTGTCTTAAGGGCAGGTAGCAACTACAGGGTGGATATGCTGGTCAAAAACATGACTTATGTTCCAGATGAGATAGAGTAGGACTGCATGAGATCTCATAAGAATGATATGCGTCTTAAAAACTTATCAATTGTACCCCAGAAGTGGATTAATGTACATAGTTACCATTCAATAAAAAAAAACCCCAAAACTTATCAATTGTTTATTTCTAGAATTTTCTATTTACTATCTCTAGATTGATATTGACCACAACTGAAACCTCATAAAGTGAGACCCAAATCGGGGGCTCTTTTGTATTCCTCATCAGAGAGGTCTTTTCTGAAAATACAGGTTGAGCAACCCTAATCTGAAAATCCAAACTGGAAAATGCTTCAATATCTGAAACTCTTTGAGCACCAACACAACACCACAAGTGGAAAATTCCACACCTGACCTCATGTGACAGGTCACAATAAAAAAAGTCAAAACAATTTCATGCACAGAATTATTAAAAATACTATATAAAATTACCTTCCAAGTATCTATATAGGGTATATATGAAACATAAATGAATTTTGTATTTAGACTTGGGT
The DNA here is from genome assembly GCA_963574575.1 of Galagoides demidoff. NCBI lineage: Eukaryota > Metazoa > Chordata > Mammalia > Primates > Galagidae > Galagoides > Galagoides demidoff. Next base: position 21,053 of record CAUYQV010073620.1, on the reverse strand, counting down.
CCCAGTCCTCAAGACATCTCATTGTGTATATGCCAATATTCCAGAATCCAAAAGAATCCAAAACACTACTGGTCCCAAGCATTTTGGCTAAGAGATACTCGACCTGTGTAAAGTATCAGTTCTCAATAACTGATCTTTTTCTCTGTTTTACTTTTCTTCATAACACTTATTACAATCAGCTATAACCACCACTGTCTTATCTCTGGCTGCCATAATAAAATACCATAGACCGGGTGGTTTAAACAACAGCAATTTATGTTCTCAACAATTCTAGAGGCTAGAAGTCCCAGATTAGTATGCCTGTGTGACTGGACTTTGATGAAGGCTCTTCCTGACTTACAGATGTGTGCCTTCTCACAGTGTCTTCACATGGCATTTTCTTAGTGCAGGGATCGGGAAAAGAGCATATATGAGCTCTCTGGTGTCTCCTCTCGTAAGGACACTAATTCTGTTGCATCAGGGATCTACCCTTATAACCTCACTTAACCTTAATTACTTCCTTAGAGGCCCCATTTCCATATACTGCCATACTGTGTGGTGGGGCTTCAACCCATGAATTTTGAGGGGACATGTTTAGTCCATAGTACCTGCCATCTAAGTAAAATCTGAACACCTATGAACAGAAACTTCTGCTTTATTCCTGCTACATTCCTAGGACTAGCATAGTGGCTGACATATAACAGATGAGTGAATGTCCCCAGTTTCCATTACAATGATCTCCAGCTCTACTAAACCCATTTATAATTCCTGGGTTTGATCATCTACTTTAAGGTTTCTGAGCCTTTAAACATGCTGTCCTTTTTCGCCTGGGATGTCCTTTCTGAGGAAATTATATTCATGTTTCAAGATCCATATTGAAAGGCCAGGTGCAGTGGCTCATGCCTGTAATCCTAGTATTCTGGGAGGCCAAAGCAGGAGACTCCCTTGAGCTCAGGAGTTTGAGACCAGCCTGAGCAAGAGCAAAACCCCATCTCTACTAAAAACAGAAAAAATGTAGTCAAGCTTGGTGGCACATGCCTATAGTCTCAGCTACTTGGGAGGCTGAGGCAAGAGGATTTCTTGAGCCTAGGACTTTGAGGTTGCTGTGAGCTATGATGCCACAGCACTACCCAGGGAGACAGAGTGAGGCTCTGTCTCAAAAACAGAAAAATAAAAATTAAAAAATCTAGATTAAAAGTTTTATCTTCTGCAAAGGTTTCCTAGGATCACCTTCATCTATAGAATTAGTTCCTCCTTCTTATTCAATCACAACTATCTTTTGTGTGCCCTGCTCCCCTTGATGGATTGAGAGTTCCCTAATGGCATTGATATTTGTGATTCATCTTTGTATACAAGGCGGTAACACAGGACCTAAAGTGGAATGGGTGTTCTGTAATTATTTGATGTGTGATCAGAGCTATTCAAATATCAGAGACTGCCTTGATGTGATTAATTTTCTGATACTAGAAGTATCCCTATAGGCTGATAGAAGGCCCTTTGGGAACATTCCAGTGGATCCAGCTAATTAGCTGTTTTCCAATATTCTTTGAGTCTGGTTCTGGTGACCTTTGTAACTCTTCTAACAATGTTAATATCCATTCTCCATTCCTAGTTATGTGGCTCTGGACACTGGCCAGAGGCAGGCAGGAGTGGGTCCCTGGGCTTATATGCCTCCTCCCATCCCTTTTAGGTGTCTTCCATGAGGCAGGTATCTAGCTCCCTGATGGATGTGGCTATCTCCTTGTTTATGTTTTTATTTATTTATTTATTTTTTTGAGACAGAGTCTCACCATGTCACCTTCCATAGAGTGCTGTGGCATCACAGCTCACAGCAACCTCAAACTCTTGGGCTTAAGTGATTCTCTTGCCTTAGCCTCCCAAGTAGCTGGGACTACAGGCACCTGCCACAGCGCCTATGGCTATTTTTGTTGTTGTTGTAGTTGTCATTGTTGTGGCAGGCCCGTGGCAGGTTTGAACATCCCAGCCCTGGTGTATGTGGTCAGCACTCTAGCCACTGAGCCACAGGCCCTGAGCCTGCTTCCTTGTTTAAATGATGAAGGGACTCAGAAGACATAGCACCTCTTGATGGATGATATCCTAGGTCTCTGTGGTTTAGAGGGCACATCCTGTTTATTCTGAAGTTATTAAGGGCCTGAGATGCTATCCTATTTGCAAATCAGAGTCAGCCTCTAAAGGTTATCCACATATGTACTAAGAGAACACAAGCCATCTGGTTCAGGACAGACTGTATCTTGCATCAGTTCCCCATGCCAATCCCCCATTATATGGGGGAGTGACACAGTACCCACTGATAGGAGGGGTTTTACAACACAAGAGAAGATTCTTTTTTTTGCAATTCTGGGGTACAGTGTGGTGTTTTCACATACAATTTGAACATTTCCAACAAACTGGCTAACATAGCCTTCATGTCATTTTCTTAGTTATTGTGTTAAAACGTTCATATTCTACTCTTAGAAAGATTCACTTGTACCCTTGTAAGATAAGAAGATTCTTGAAAAGTATGAAACACAGAGCTTATATAGAACAGGAGGCACCAATGCCCCTCATCCCTGGGGGGGGGCATGAAACAGACATGAGATTGGGAAGGTGGGAAGAGAGACCCCTATCAAATGTCTCTGGGTTCTATTACTTTTTCTTTCTTTCTTTTTTTTTTTTTTTTTTGAGACAGAGTCTCACTTTGTTGCCCTCAGTAGAGTGCAGTCACATCACAGCTCACAGCAACCTCCAGCTCTTGGGTTTAGGCGATTCTCTTGCCTCCTGAGTAGCTGGGACTACAGGTGCCCACCGCAATGCCCTATTTTTTTTTTTTTTGCTGTTGTTGTTGTTGAAGTTTTTGGCCAGGTCTGGGTTTGAACCCACCACCTCCAGCATATGGGGCTGGTGCCCTACTCCTTTGAGCCACAGGCACCGCCCACAATGCCCTATTTTTTTTGTTGCGGTTTGGCCAGGGGATGGGTTCAAACTCGCCACCCTCCTTATATGGGGTTGGGGCCCTACTCACTGAGCCACTGGCACTGCCCTGGGTTTTATTACTTTCAAAAGGCAGAAGGTGGCTCTTGGAACATGCCTGGGAGAGGAAATATTCTGTATCTGCCAAGTTATGTTTACCCTTGCAAACATCTTTTAACCTAGGAGCCAGTAATCTGACTGAAAACTCTGACTGCACAAACCCTCATTTCTCCCACATAACCCTAGCCAGGCAATATTTCTCTGTCCCTTATGCCCCTGCAGTTCTTTCCTTGGGGGCAGGACAAATGGGGTTCCTAGAGAGTTAGAATGAAGAAAGCCTAAGTATGATGGATTCCCCATCTAGCACTGTGCCCACCACTCAACGGACAGTCAGTAAAGGTCTCTTAAATGAAGACATGGACCCATTGCTTAAGATTTTAATAAAGGGTTGCTTGGTCAAGAAGTCCTGAATGTCCTTACGGGGCTCCCCTGACGCCAGGACAATCTGAGTCCATTCTCCCTTGGGCCTTAGGGAAAGGCCTGTGCCCCTCCGAGCAGCGCCAGAGTTCCCGACACCACCAGTGACAGGGGCGAATGTGCACAGTCTGGGACCACGCCCGAATTCTTCAAGTTTTCTTGTAGGGTAGAGGCTTCAGAGATCAAGAAGGGATTACCATCCAGTGTCAGGTTACCCACCTTGGGCAGCTCATCTGGCCTCGGCGCCCTAGTCAGCCTGTTGCAGCTGAGATCAAGCACGCTGAGCTTGGTCGGCAGTCCTTTAGGCACCTGCTGTAGCTCAGCGAACGACAGATTGAGGGAGTTTAGCTTGCTAGGCCAGACGCACTCGGGAGCGTTGGAACTTGCGGTTGAGCTCAGTGAATTGTGACTGAGGTCTAGGCAGTGGAGCTGCACCCCCGCCGCCCCCAGTGCAGTGCACACAGCTTTAGGCGTCTGCATCCCCGTGTTGCGCAGCGCTAGATTTTGGAGGGCGGGGAATTTGTGGGGACAGAGAGCCGCCAACAGTCCGCGTTCGCCCAGTCCAGGATTGTCAGACAGATCTAGGGTGGTGAGGGCGGAGAAGGTGCGCACCTGTTCGCAGGAAAAGGCAAGAGAGTTCGCTTGGGCAATGCTCAGTACCTTGAGCCCTGGCTTGAACCACTGCTGCAGCTCGGATAGCCAGGATCCCCCTGTCGCCCACGACACGTTACGGAGGCGCAAGGTGGAGAGTGCAGGCCCGGTGGCTATCAGAGGCGGAGGCGGCGGCGGCATTGTGCCGGTGACCTCTAGGTCCTCCAGCGTCAGTTCCTTGAGGCGGGAGTACCCTAGCACACGCAAAACGCTGAGCAGTAACCGAGCAGGAACCCGCGCGGCACCCACTGTGAGCCTCCGAACACGCAGAGCCCTGATCACGTCCGCGTACTGCCGCGGGTCTTCGTAGTCCTTGGCGCGCTGTAGAAACGGTTCCAGGCTGTGGCCGCCACCACGGATCTCCACTTCGACAGCAACCATACACTGCATTGCCTCGGTCCACTCGGGCTGAAGTCCGGAGAAGTTGCAAAAGCAGCGGACATCTTCCTCGTCCACCTCACAGGGCTCTGGCACGTCCGCAGAAACACCCAGCAGCAGCGGTAACAGTAGCAGCAGCAAGCAGGGCACACGCTCCTGGGGAGAGAGAGGGATCATGGAGGCCCCATCCGGACCCACTGGTTTCCCCCAGTGGCCTACATTCGACCCCAAGACAGTACACTCACCATATTGAGTCCCTCAGAGACTTTAAGGCCCTGACAGGCTCTGGGAAGGGCTTTGGCTTTTTTCCTATAAAGCGACGGCACCCGCTGGTTTCAAAGCTTCACGCTTGGCGAACTCTTTAGTGGCCTCTAAGAGTTTATGTAATACTGGGATGTCATTCTGTTCCCTTCTCTGTTAAAAGCTGGCTACCTCCCCACCGCTTGTCCTCCCAACCCCCCCCGCCCACTTCCGTTCTGGCAAATATTGCAATAAAGGATGTTGCAGGGAGAAGGGTGGCAACGCGAAGGATTCTGTAGGGCATCCAGGGCGCTCTGTCCCAGGCGGTGTCCAGATGACTAAGATGCCCTAGGAAGCAGTAAGTGAGTGCCTTGATGACTCAGGTGCCCGTGTCTATTGGGAAAGAATGATCCTCAGTGCTTTAGGCCAGTTCTGTACTCAATACCCCTACCCCCAATATTCCAGCAGTTTGGCCCTATAAGTTCATTTAACTTCTTTTTAGTCTTGGTTACTGTCAATCTCTCGCCCAAATCCAAGCCCCTGAATATCCTCAGATATTTAACTGGATGTGGAAGAGATTGCGACCTTCATTTATTAGATCCAAAGGGTAGAATTAGGTTAAACCAACTTAGGAGGAAGTTGGTCTGAAGAAAAACTTCCCGTCCTGTTTTTTTTCTTATGCAGTTTTTTAAAGGATTAATTTTCTTAAAAGTAGACGTGTTTAACAAGGATATATTGGCCAAGTAACTGGATCATTTACATTCTCCATTTTCTGTCCTGAAATTGAAAAGCAAGGTATTTCTAATTTCTCCTCTCTCTCTTTTCTTTTCTTTCTTTTTCTTTTTCTTTTTTTTTTTTTTTTGAGACGGAGCCTCAAGCTATCCCCCTGGGTAGAGTGCCATGGCATCATAGCTCATAGCAACCTCCAACTCTTGGGCTCAAGTGAGTCTCCTGCCTCCGCCTCCCAAGTAGCTGGGGACCACAGGTGCCCGCCACAACGCCTGGCCATTTTTTGGTTGCAGCCATCATTGTTGTTTGGCGGGCCGGGCTGGGGATTTGAACCCGCCACCTTAGGTTTACGTGGCTGGCGCCTTAGCCGATTGAGTCACAGGCGCCGAGCCTCTTTCTTTTTCTTTTGAGAGGAGGTCTTGCTGTGTTGCTCAGGTTGGTCTTGAACCTCTGGGCTCAAGCAATCCTCCCACCTCAGTCTGAGATTACCTGTGCATGCCACAGCACCTGGCTAGAAGCAGGGCATTTTGAATCAATTATCCCACTTACACCTTGTTCCCCTCCTCTCAGTACAATTTCTTTGTGCCAAGAAGAAAGGGATGGACATATGCTGAATGAGGATTTTGCCATGAAAAAAAAAGAAAGCAAGTGTCCTAGAGGGTGAGGGTAGGGACTATGCATTTACAACAAACCTTGAAGGCCCACATCCCTAGATGTCTGGGGAAGGAACTACATGAAAATCTTTTAAATACCCATGGTTCCCTTCAGTGGAGAAGTAGCTGAACATCTGTTTTTAACCCAAACAAGGAGGCTCATCAGTGCCCCCTGTGTGTCCAGTTGGGGATACCATGATATCCTGGGCCATGCCCCAATTCCACACCAGGTTATTGTAACATCCCTGAGGACCAAGATGTGAGTATAGCTCAATGTTGAATACACTAACCCAATGTGAGACAGCCAAGCATGGAAATCTATTGAGGGTAGCCTTGAATGCTGTTTCTCTTCCTCAGAGTCTCTATATTCATGGAAACTAAGCCACTGAAGTCTAGCTCTTGAGGGTAGGCAATCTGGATGAGGAAGTCCAAGCTAAGCGGGGCAAGATGGCTCTTCAAAGATCTCCAACTCCACCTTGATTCATCAAATATCTATTATTTGTCTATAAGTTCCAAGGGTGGTGGCAAGCCCTGGGATGCAAATATGGTCTCTCAAGTACTCCAGTATGTTGTGGGGAAGCAAACAGGAACCCAGAACTACAGTACATAGTGCAGAGGATTCTTTTACAGTGGAGAAACCAAAGGTTTGTGGGAACTCTGGAGAAAGGAACAGACTGCTTTGTAGACGACAGGCTATGGGACTGGTTCTTACAGTGTTAATAGTGTACCCAGGTGCAGAAGAGCAGTTTAGGTAGCTGTAACTGTCTGAGCAGACACTCTGGGAAGAACACAGATTTTGCCTGAGAACTTGTTTTATCTTTCCCAGTAGGAATAAAATTTAGAAGCCAGCCTGTTCAACCTGGGCAATATAATGAGACCCCTGTTTCTAAAAACAAAACAAAACAAAAATTATCCAGGCCTGGCATGGAGGCTAACACCTGTAATCCTCACACTCTGGGAGGCCAAGGTAGGTAGAGTGATTGAATTCAGGAGTCTGAGACCAGCCCGAACAAGAGTGAGACCCTGTCTCTACTAAAAAAAAGAAAAAAAAATAGAAAATTTAGCCTGGTATTGTGACAGGTGCTTATAGTGGGAGGCTGAGGCAAGGGGATCACTTGTGCCCAAGAGTTTGAGATTTCTGTGAGCTATCATGATGTCACAGCACTCAAGCCTAGGACAACAGAATTAGATTCTGTTAAAAATAAAAATTACTGGGTGGTGCCTGTGGCTCAGTGGGTAGGGTGCTGGCCTCATATAACGAGGGTGGGGGTTCAAACACAGCCCTGGCCAAACTGCACCAAAAAAATAGCCCGACGCTGTAGCAGGTGCCTGTAGTGCCTGTAGTCCTGGCTACTCGGGAGGCTGAGGCAAGAGAATCGCCTAAGCCCAGGAGTTGGAGGTTGCTGTGAGCTGTTGAGGCCATGGCACTCTACCGGGGGCACTGAAGTGAGACTCTGTCTCTACAAAAATAAATAAATAAATAAATAAATAAATAAATAATTACCCCAGCGAGGCGGCCCTTGCCTATAGTCCTAGCTACTCAGGAGGCTGAGGCAGGAGAAACACTGAAAATCCAAAAGTTGAAGTTGCAGTGAACTATGATGATGCCATTGCACCCTACCTTAGGCAAAGAGACCCTGTCGCAAAAAAAAAAAAAGGAAGAGGAGGAGAAGGAGGACAAAAGAAGCCAGGCTACTGCATGAGGAAGGCTCAAGACGCAGGCCCTATTCCCAGCCAGAGTGTAGTCCATAGAACATGCTCAATAAATGGCTATCTGGGGGGTTAGAATGGATACTGGGCCTGGAGAAAAGTTGTGAGGACAGAATGATGGTCTGTAGATATTTAACTGGCTATTTTATGGAAGAGATTAAAGACTTCATTGATTGATTTTGGAATTAAATTCAAGGGAGGGAAGTTGGTTTGAAGAACTACCTGGATTTATCCTTACTTGTACTTTTGCCTAAGTAACAGCTTTCTTTCTTTCTTTTTTTTTTTTTTTAAGAGACAGAGTCTCACTTTGTCACCCTTGGTAGAGTGCTGTCGCATCACAGCTCACAGCAACCTCCAGCTCTTGGGCTGAGGCAATTCTCTTGTTTTAGCCTCTTGAGTAGCTGGGACTACAGGCATCCACCACAACGCCCCGCTATTTTTTGTTGCAGTTTGGCCGGGACTGGCAGTTTGAACCTGCCACCCTCAGTATATGGAGCTGGCGCCCTACTCACTGAGCCACAGGCGCTGCCCCTTAAGTAGCAGCTTTCTTTAAAAATTACAGGTCTCCCACAAAAATTCGTAAGTGCCACCAGGACACTAACCTCTTGGACCAGTGAAGGGGACATCAAACAACTACATGTAATTGAAATATAGCTGTAAAAAAGGTTATAGAGAAGTAAATGGTGCTGTAGGTTTCTCATAATAGGGGCACTGGTCCAATGGTTTTCAGTAGGTAACGTTAGAAGTGGGATCTTGAGGATGGTTTTAATTAAGGCAAGAATGCTGGTAGAGGGCGGAGACAGGGTTCCAGGTAGAAGGGACAGCCTGTGCAAAACCCCAGGGCTGAAGGAGGAAAAGAGAAGGGTTTGTTTAGGAAACAAAGAGAACATCTTAAAAGAGATGAGTAAAGTGAGGTAGTAGAAACTGGAGAGGTATGCAGGGATTAGACCATGTAGGGCTTACTTGACCACTATTCCGATTTTGAGGGTGAGGAATAGGGTTTTTTATTCATTGGTGTTTCCTGAGTGCCTAGTTGACTAGCAGTGTTCAACATTTGATCAAAGAATTATTTTATCCCCAAAGTAGTGGGAATTAAGTTTTATGCAAATCGGTGAAATAATTGTATCTTTCTCATTTTCATGACCCATATAGCGGGAATAACGGTAATTGTGGTGAGCATTTAGACAGCAGCGCTTGTCGTGGTAACGCGGTGTTATTTGGTGAAATGGCATTGCGGCTTTTTCCAGAGCTCCGGTTGTTTTTAATGATTATCTAGACTAGAGTGTGTTGGGAGTGGAGATTGTGTTCGCTGAGTTTATAGAGATACTATCTGGGCCGCCGAGGTCGGAGGTGAATTACTTTCTTAGAAACGCGCCGAGGTTGGAGTTGAATTACTTTCTTAGAAAAGCGAAGAGAAACCACAGGCAGCCGGGAGTGCTCGGGCCTCGCTCCGCCCCTCTCCCCAGCTCGACCACACTTCGCCCCGCCCCGTTCGCTCCCGCGCTTCCCCCCGCCCTTGCTTCGCGCAGGGCCCCACCCCTCGTGTCTGCCCCGCCTCGTCCCGCCCAGCGCAGCGACTGCGCCGTCGGTGGCGTCTTCTGAGCCCGGCGTGCCTGGGAATTTCGTGTAGCTACGCAATGTGGCGCCGACGGCTGGGCCACCTCAGGCCAGTGGTCTGCGGAGTAGAGGAGCTACGGGGCCGCTGGCGGGAAAAGGAAGCAGGTGTGGGCGGGCAAAGGAGCACGGGAGGATAGGGTATGGCAGTCGGAGATACTGTGAGATATTTCCTCCCAACACCCCAGTTTCGGAGCAGCGGTTTCTGGGCACCCCTACCACGCTTAGCCGGCTCCTCTGCCCCCAGCACTGCGGAAGGCGCGGAGGGAGCAGCAGCTGGTCAGCAAGAGGCTGCTGAGAGACGACGCCCCGGACGAATACGGAGAAGGTTGTGTGGTTGCGATCCTTGGGGAAGCAGAGGTGAGGGGGCAGGGCAGGGCGGCACGCGCTGCAGTTCACGCCCGCTGGCACCAAACTCCACCCCTCGTGTCTGGAGGATTGAAGAAGCCAGACTATTGGGAATGTAGATGGTCCACCTTAAACTTGAACGGGATCCCGCTGCGCTTACTTCCATCCAGTGAGTCAGGCCAGGGGATCAAGCCAGAAACAGGAGACTCATCCAATACAGCTCTTTGTCCCACATCTCCAAATCAGTCTATCAAGTCATGGCCGATCTTACCTCCCAAAGAGATCTGAGGTCTTTACATGCCTTGCCATCGCAGCTGTCACCACCATTTATTCTCTTCAGCAGCCTCCTAAAGTGTTCACCCGCATCTAAGTTTGCTTCACCCAGTTCGTATCCTAAAAATGCATACAGACCAAAATCCTTCCTGTGACCTGCAGAACCTACTATGGCCTTTGCCTACCTCCAATCAGTACTAATTCCAGCTGCTGTCCCCTTTTCAGGTCCTGGAACAACATATCAGGCTCTTCCCAGTCTTTTGCATGTTTCTTTTTGTATTCCATCTTGATAGCCTGTTTTCTGCAGAATATAAATTGCTATCTAAGTGTTTGCTTTTTTATTATCTATTCAACTATTTTTTTTTTTTTTTTGAGACAGGGTCTCTATTTCCTAGGCTGGAGTGCAGTGGTTTGATCATGGCTCATTGTCCTGGAGTTCCTCTCTCTAGAGGAGACTTTAAACTCAGCAAAACTTACACCCTTTCTTATTTGTCATCCTTGAGAGCCTAGATGCCTGCACAATGTCTGGCATATAGTAGGTGCTTGGTATTTATTAAATGAATAAATGAAAGTATTTATTCAGCAAGCATGAGTATCCCCCATGTTTGTATTGCTTATATTTATAAATATATTTACAAAGCATGAATGCCTAGTTATACTATTTATTCATTGTGTGCTTGCTTTATGCCAGCACAGTGTGTGTGCTGGGCACTGAGGTACACAAAGATGAAAAGGTTGAGTCCCAGGCTGGGTGCAGTGGCTAATGCCTGTAATCCTAGTATTCTGAGAGGCTGGAATGACCCTTTAGGAGGGTCATTTGAGCTAAGGAGTTTGAGACTAGTCTGAGCAAGAGTGAGACTCTATCTCTACTAAAAATTGAAAAATTAGCCAGGCTTTGTGGTGTGCACCTGTATTCCCAGTTACTTGGGAGGCTGAGGCAGGAGGATCGCTTAAACCCAGGATTTTGATATTTCTGTGAGCTAGGCTGATGCCACAGCACTCTAGCCTGGGCAACAGAGTGAGATGCTCTCTTAAAAAAAAAAGATAAAGTAAGATACAGTCCCTTTCTTTGAAGTGCTCACAGCCTAGTGAAAGAACAGAATGCTACCTCTTGTCATAATGGAAGGAAATATGAAGCACACAAGGAACTCTCAAGTCTGCCAAAAGAAGCCAAAAGAGCTAACTTTCCAGAGACAATGACAAGCAGAAATCTTAAGAGAGTGGGAATCTGGAGAGGGTATCTCAGGCAGAATGAATAACATGTGCAAAAACTTGGTAGTCTTCAAAAACAACTCATGCTAGATGGTGTTGGAGTGTAGATTGCATCAGGAGAATGGCTGGAGGGGCAGGCTTTGCCAGGCTGAGATTTGAATATTATCCTTGAAGTAACCCTGTAAGAAGACGGGGTAGATATTGTTGTTATTCTTTTTTGGGTGAGGAAACTTAGGTTCAGGATCCATGTAGAGTAAGTGACTTTGGTCATTGTAATTCAGTTCTAATTCCCACTTCTGTCTATCCCACTGTAAGGTTGGTACTTACTAGATTAGCTATTAACAAGTGTTGAGGGTGGTCTGATACTGAAGGGTTCACCGGTGAAGTGGGGAGAGAGAAACTCAGACTTGCTTCCTGGCAACTATGTGTTCTTCTCTTCCTTCCCTGGGTTGTAGGTCCAGCAGTTCCTGAGGCTAGCCCAGCGGGGGACAGAGGAAAAGGACAGGGAGAGGGCTTTAGTCAGCCTTCGTCAAGGCTTGCAGCACCCTGAGACACAGCAAAACTTCATCCGGTCAGTGTGGATGGTGTGAGTGGATGGCTGGGGGTCTGAGGGATGGACTGCAGGCTAAGCAGAGCTCTGGTGCTCAACTCATGTAGGCTGGAAGGCAGCATGCGGACCCTGGTGGGGCTCCTGACCAGTAACCAGGCTCTGCTACAGCTTGAGGCAGCTCGGTGCCTGCATGAGCTCTCTCATTCTGAGCAGTCTGCAGTGGCTGAGGCCTGCCTGCCAGCCACTTCTTACCTCCTCACCTACCTCTCCGGTCACAGCTCAGACTTCATAGTAAGTCCTGTCTCTTCCTACCGTGTTCTTCGTTTAGCTGAAAAAACTGTGCTTTGGGGTCCAACTTGAGCTGGTAGGTATGGAGAAGAAGAAAACCTGTTTCCTCCATGCCCACAGCCATGCATGCATACATCCCTTATCTCCCCACCCTCTCCTAAAGCTCAAGGACAGAGCCTCTCAATCTCCATCTTCCCCATGCTGTGACACTCTGTATCCCACTTTCCCAATGAGAGTTGGGCCAAGCCCAGTGCTTTTGTTGCCTGCACTCAGGAGCTGTGTCTGTATACACTGGGTAACCTGATTGTGGAGAGTGTGGCTGTGAGAAGGCAGCTCCTGCCACAGGGCATTGTTCCAGCCATGGCTGCCTGCATCCAGGTGAGTGCTTCCTGTCTCCCAACCTGGGCAACCCTCTCCTTGTTCTCCACATGCTTCACCTACTTTGGTTAGGTAGCTCCATCCTCTGTGCCAAAGGGCTGAATGAATGTCTCAGACTTTATGACCCAGCATCTAGAATCAGATCTTTCCCTTGTCTACTTCTAGTCCCCCCATGTGGCTGTGCTGGAAGCCCTTGGATACGCTTTGTCCCAGCTTTTACAGGCTAAGGAAGCTCCAGAGAAGATCATTCCGTAAGTGAAACTGTTTCTGCAGATACACAGCCAGAGGTCACCCACTCAATTGTATAAACCCTAGATGCCTTGATGTCTGATTTCCATAGCTGTTGCACATTTTAACTCCATGTGTCTGGCTAAGAAGAGCTTTGGATCTGGGCATTTTGCCACCTATTATCAGGGTTTGGGAAGAGCCACTGGTATCTTTGTGGTTCCTACTTACAGTCCTGCTTCTGCCAGCAGCTCCATTCTGGGCTCTACTCTCCCTCAGCACATGCTGCAGTTGTTGCAACCTGGTCCAAAGCTAAACCCTGGGGTGGCTGTGGAGTTTGCCTGGTGTCTTCACTATATCACCTGCAGGTAATACAGGCCAGTTGTGAAAGTGCCATAGACCTTCCCTGGGGTTCCTTTCCATGACACTCAAGTCTTTGAACTTCAGTTTTTGGTATTGCTACAGTGAATTTTTATCCCTCCCTGGTCCTTCCTCTTTTTGGAGTCCAGGAGACCACAGACCTAGGCTGTTTGTCAATTTATTTTTATTTTTTTATTTTTTTGGAGACAGAGCCTCAAGCTATCCCCCTGGGTAGAGTGCCATGGCATCACAGCTCATAGCAACCTCCAACTCCTGGGCTCAAGCGAGTCTCCTGTCTCAGCCTCCCAAGTAGCTGGGATTACAGGCGCCTGCCACAGCGCCCGGCCATTTTTTTTTGGTTGCAGCTATCGTTGTTTGGCGGGTCCGGACTGGGGATTCGAACCCGCCACCTTAGGTGTATGTGGCTGGCGCCTTAGCTGCTTGAGCCACAGGCGCCGAGCCTCTTTGTCAGTTTAAAGATAGAATTGTACAGTGGCTGCTTGCTTCCCATTGCCAGCCAGGTCAACAATGCCCTGCTCATCACCCATGGGGCTCTGTCTACTCTGGGGCTTTTGCTGTTGTACTTGGCTGGGGATATCCAGAGAACTGAGGATGCAGGACTGGAACTGGTAGGTGAAGAGCACAGGTCAAGTCTGGGAGATTGTTTCTTCATAATCTGCCCTTTCTCTTCAGGTAACCTCTTCCTACTTACATCTGACCCCCAATTTGCCTTTGTAGCTGGCATGCCCTGTGATTCGGTGTATAAGCAACCTGCTAACAGAAGCAGTAGTGGAGACTATGGGAGAGCAAACGCAACTCAGAGATGAACGTGTTATGGCAGCCTTATTTGTCCTTTTGCAGTTCTTCCTCCAGAAACAGCCCAGCCTACTTCCTGAGGGCCTCTGGCTTCTCAACAACCTCACTGGTTAGATTTTGGGGATATTTCCTCATGGCTTAGGCAGAGGTGGATGGGACTGGTAGGGGAGCAGTTCAGGCTCCAGTTAAGATACTTCTCTTTCAGCAAACAGTCCTAGTTTCTGTACATCCTTGCTCTCCCTGGATCTGATTGAGCCCCTCTTGCAGCTGTTGCCAGTTTCTAATGTGGTGAGCGTAATGGTATGTATTGGGTTTGCTTAAGTCTGACACCTGGTGGTAAGACTTAAAGGGGGAGCAGTCCTGAGCCCCAAAAGTACCCTTAGTTGAGAGCAGGTGGTATGGTATCTTGTGGTGTCAGACCAGTCTAGGTGTGAGTCCCTAAACTGGATTACTGGCTACTATCCTCGGGCAAGTTAACAAAATCATCTTAAGCTTCAGTTTTCTCATTTACAATTGGGGATAATTCTACCTTAGAGGGCAGTTGTGGGGATTATAGAACATGCATATAAAAGAGCTTTGCACTATGCCTGTGCATGTATGTGGTCAGCATTCTGTATATTTTAGCTATCATGATCTTTGGTTTTCATCCTTTGTGGAGACTATATACTTATCTATCTGTAGGTCCTCACAGTTCTGTGCAATGTTGCAGAGAAAGGTCCTGCTTACTGCCAGCAGCTGTGGCCAGGGCCCCTGCTGCCCTCTTTGTTGAACATGCTGGCTGTTTCAGACACTGAAGTAGTGGGCCAGAGTTTAGAGCTGCTGCACCTACTTTTCCTTTATCAGCCAGAGGTAGGTTTTTGGCCCTGGTCTCCAACTATCCCTGCTCTGAAGCCTCATAATGGCACCCCTCCCCCCTTCCCATCTAGTCTTAATTATAGTTTCTTCTCTGGGTCTGGCTAACCAATATATGTTCCAGGTTAGAACCTTTATCGTCTGTGGGATAAAAGTGGGCTAACTTATGAAGCTGTGGCAATCAGATTTCAGGACCCAGGGATCCATGTTTTATTTTTATTTATTTACTTTTTTTGAGACAGAGTCTCACTATGTTGCCCTTGGTAGAGTGCCATCACATCACAGCAACCTCAAACTCTTGGGTTTAAGTGATTCTCTTGCTTCAGCCTCCCAAATAGCTGCCATAACACCTGGCTATTTTTTTTTTCCCGTTGCAGTTGTCATTGTTGTTTAGGTGGCCTGGGCTGGGTTTGAACCTACCACCCTTGGTGTTTGTGGCTGGTGCCATAACCACTGTGCTACAGGCACTGAGTCATGGGATCCATGTTTTAAACCTTTGCTTCCTTGCCCTTAGGCTGTTCAGGCCTTTCTGCAGCAATCAGGGTTGAAGGCCCTGGAAAGGCATCAGGAGGTGGCCCAGCTCCAGGATCGTGTGCATGCTCTGTGGCAGACTGCTCTTCATGGGTGACCTGGCTTCTCAATTTATTCTGCTCCTCTTGGCTCCCATTTCTTTGCCTACTTTCTCTTAGGAGGAGAGCCTTCTGGAGTTTTAGGACCATAATTAGATCTCATGCTCTCCCATACCAAAAGCCAAGATTGTCGGACCCCAGCTCTTCCTCTTTAACTCATCACTGTTCAGGCAAGGGGGACCAGAAGGGATTCATTGACCTTATTCTGGGGCCCTGGAACCCCACCCCTCACTTTTTCCACTTCAATAGAGGTAGCTTTTGATGAGACAGAATAAAGTTTTATTTTTATATTAAACTGCTTTGCCTCAGTGGTTGCACATTAAGGGGTCACGGGTAGAATGAGGACAAGTACACCCTGAAACAACATTTTACACACAAGCTTTATAAGGAACAGAACACATCTTTCCATACTGTACTGAGTCCAGCAGAGCCCAGGCTCTGGGGCTGTTATTTTTAACCCTCAGTGGAGGTTTCAGGCTTTGCCACTTAGCACATTCTCCAGGGCTCTGGTTACCTGATCAGTACTGAAGTTGTTCAACGAGACATTCTTCTCTTGGCCAAATGCTGAGGAGAGAAGGTGATGACTTACTATTTCTTCTGCACTGTCGAGGCTACCATGGTATAAGAGGGTTTTGTCTTTATCTAACAGTTTTAATTTGGGAAGGATAGTAAAGGGATATGGCCTAAGTATATCTGGAATGCCTAGTATTAATCCAGTAGGTCTCAAACACATATTGGAAGCCCATTTGCAACTAGAATTTCAGCTGATTCTAAGTGGCCACAATGAGAAGGAAGGTATTTCAGAAAGCCTTTAAAGGAGCACTGCGGGCATTTATTATTAATAGTATAAGCACTATACTGTATGGGCCTATATCCTTGGCTGGGTGCCCATTCTGTGGTCTCCATATGCTACGTAGCGTAATACCTAGCACAAAGTAAGTTACTTGTGATTGTCTCCCCTTGTAATTTACTGGTTTTTGGAAGGAGACCTTTTTCCTCCTCCAGTTATTATTATGTATCATACTACAGATGTCCACTTTTAGATGCAATCTTCCTTACATGTGACTGTCTCCTGCTCCCCGCCCCAGATATTCCTAGGATACAGTATAGTTAAAAAGCTGTTAATTAAAACCCCATTATTCAGTATGAGTAAGGCAGGTGTCCTCAAACTACGGCCTGTGGGCCACATGCAGCCCGCCTAGGACATTTATCTGGCCCACGGGTATTTTTGCCACTGCTGTCTGTCCTGCTTGGCAGCCTACTCCTCCTGGGCCTGCAGTCTGGCCCTCCAACCCTCTGAGGGAAAGTGAGCTGGCCTCCTGTTTAAAAAGTTTGAGGACCCCTGGTGTAAGGTTTTCTTCTAGAGAATGCATAAATACTTATTTCATACCTACAGTGTGTTACAAAATTACAAAAATGTTTCAGATTGCAATATATAGGGAGAGGATAATATAAAAAGGCTCTAGAAGCATTATTACATAACTGGTCAGGGAATGCCTTTTTGAGGTGGCAATATGTAAGTTCTGACAAAAATAATAACCTGAATAATAACGAAGTGCAAGCTATGGCAGTCTGGGAGAGGTATGGGCATCCTAGGAAAGGGGAACAAAAGTAAAGGCTTATTATGTATATTCTAGCTGCATTACTTTAGGTATGTTCTGTAGGGTTTTCAAATCTCTATAATGAGAAAAAAGAATCCATCTCCTCATACGACTGATGATTATTAAATGAGAGTTAGGCAGGAAAGCACTCAGCACAAGGCCTAGCATTGAGTTCTCCATATAATTGAAATTCTCGCTCACTACCTGGACTGACACTGGCTACACGTTACGTGGAAGGTTCCACATTGACGGGAATTAACTAGCATCTCTTCTCTATCTGAAGCCCATTTTGAACTACAAAAATGTCAGCTCCTGGTCCCTACGCAGGACTTGGTCAGCCTCCATGTAGATGCTGCCTCATACAACCGTGCAAATTTAACTTTGTCATGGCAACAAGGCTAACAGCAAGGCTGAAGTCCAAGCTCTAGTTTCTCCACAGGTTTCTGCAAGACACTGAGAGGTCCCTGCTCTTTTCGAACCCTCGTTCCCCCACCGGAGTCCCAGACCTTGGGCGTCCCGCACTCACCGTAGCGGGCCCAGAGCTTAGGCTGTACGTCGGAGCATTCGCGGATTAGGATGGGCAGATCGGGGTTTGCCTTCTTCACTTGCACATAGCGTTTCTCGATGAAGTCCCTGCGGGGCCGGAGAAAGCGCCGCCCGTGCTGTCGGCGATGGCTTCCCTAACACCCGAGAGGTCGAGGTCATGACCCCGGCGTCTCGAAGCCCTCCCGTCTCACCACGCCGCCCCTCACCTGACACCCTGGCTGCCGGGTGAGCGCTGGCATAAGTGGATGCGAATCTCACGCAGTCCCAGCTTTGTCCCGATTCCTCGACCTGCTGCGGCCGCCGCCATTTCCGCAATCACTGAGGGCGCAATTGCACACTTTCCAGCCAAGTTCTCCAGTCGGCCCAATGGCGCACTTTTCCTCCTCGGTTATAGGTTGGCTGACAGAGGGGCGGGGTAAAATTTAGCCAATGACATAAAAGTCATAGGGCAACTGGGAGGTTTTCCAATTTCTTTGCGCTCTGGGTAGGACCCAGGGTAGAGGCCGGAAGCGGAAAGGCTCGGAACGCAAAGCAGTGTGGGTTGAATTCTGAGGTGCACTGTGGGAAAGGCTGGACGCTGTAGTGTTGGAGGCTCGGTTCTCGGCGTTGAAAGACCGCAGGCAAAATGCCGGAGCGAGATAGTAAGGCTCCGGTCATCTGCCCTTTCTTCCTCGAGGGACTAGGGGCACTTAGCGTGTTATTTTAGCTTCTGAGCTTAAGCCTTGTATCAGTGTGTGTGACGCTAGGAACCTGGCAAAGCCGTTGGACCCCAAGTGAGGCCGTACAGCTCCAGACTCGGTCCTCAAGCCTCATTCCTGCTCTAAGTGACGACCGGCGACTTTTGTCGGTGGATCCCTTACCCCCGACCCCTGTTTCCTTATACATAGTTTTGCGTTGCGCCTGTTTATTTTTCTCGTAGTACTTGAGATGCGATCCTCCAACTCAGATTTAGGGACCCCTCCTTTGTGTTCCCACAGCTCCTTGTGTTTTCCCATTTCAGCAGTTAACTGCGTGGAATTGACACTGCTGCTGTTCTTGCTTTTCTTCTATATTGTTTACTTCTGTATCCCCAATTTCTGCACAGAACCCGACACTAAATGTCGAGACTGATTAAATTAATGTTAATTATTTTTGTCAGGTGAGCCGTTTTCCAATCCTTTGGCCCCAGATGGCCATGATGTGGATGATCCGCACTCCTTCCACCAGTGAGTATTTTGTCATAGGACATGGGAGTGAGCGCGGCAGTGAGTAGAGAGATGGGGGGATGGTGAAAGACTTTTGAATGCCAGACTGCAAGGATAGGCGTAAAATAGTGCCAATAGCCCTTTATCTCTGTGAACCTTAACTGGGTCAGTCCAACTGCATAAGAGTATTAAAGGGGAAATTCTGGCAGGGAAGGCTCTAGTTTTTTATATGTGTTGTTTAATTGCACACTATGTAGGAATTCTTCCCATAGAAGAATTAAAAAAGGAAATAAGAATAAAGTTGGTTTTTTAATTATTATTATGATTTTTTTATTGAATGCTAACTATGTACATTAATGCACTTCTGGGGTACAGTGTGGGGTTTTCACATACAATTTGAAACATTTCCATCAAACTGGTTAACATAGCTTTCATGTCATTTTCTTAGTTATTGTGTTAAAACGTTCATATTCTACTTTTAGAAAGATTCACTTGTACCCTTGTTAAGATAAACCACAGAAGTGATCCCTCCAATCCTCCTCCCTCCACCCATTTCCCTTTCCCCTCTCCCTCCTCCTCCCTGTATTCTTAGGCTGTTACTAGGTTATAGCTTTCATATAAAAGGTATAAATTAATTTCATAATAGGGGTGTGTACATTGGATTAAAGTTGGTTTTGATAATATCTCCAGTTCCAGTTCATTTCTTAGAGGTACCCCTACTACTTTTTCTTTCTTTATTTTTCTTTGAGACAGAGTCTCACTTTATTGCCCTTGGTAGAGTGCAGTGGCATGATAGCTCACAGCAACCTCAAACTCTGCAATGCAGGTGGATTGCTTGAGCTACTTTTTTATATATGTACTTTTCTTTTTTGATGTATTTATACATACATATGCATATTTGAGGAAAACATCATTGCTTTGTGAGTTAAAAATATTTATGTTAAATGGTATTATTCTGTATGTATCATTTTGCAACTTTTTGTTTTTCTCGAGACGGGGGGGGGGGGGGGGGGGTGTCTCACTGTCACCTGGGCTAGAGTCCAGTGCCATCAATCATAGTTCATTCACTGTGACCTCAGACTCCTAGGCTCAAGTGATCCTCCTGCCTTAGCCTTCCAAGTACCTGGGACTATAGATGCAGGCCACCATACCTAGCTAACTTTCCTTTTTTTTTTTTTTTTTTTTTTTAGAGACGTGGTCTATTCTAAGGCTACGATTGAGGTCCATGCCTCAAGCAGTTCTCCTGCCTCAGCTTCCCTAAGTACTAGAATTAAGAACATGAGCCATCATGCCCATTCTGCAACTTTTTTTTTTTTTACCCCACTCAGTATCTTGGAGGTTATTTTTGTAGTGGTGACAAAGACCCTTCTGTAGACCAAACTTTAGTGAGGTGCCTCAAAGAGTCTTATTATTATTTATTTTTTTTTTGTAGTTTTTGGCCAGGGCTGGGTTTGAACCCACCACCTCTGGCGTATGGGGTCAGTGCCCTACTCCTCTGAGCTATAGGCGCCGCCCAAAGAGTCTTATTTTCTTTTCTTTTTTTTTTTTTTGAGACCAAGCCTCAAGCTGTCCCGCTGGGTAGAGTGCTGTGGCATCACATCTCACAGCAGCCTCCAATTCCTGGGCTCATGCGAATCTCCTGCCTCTGCCTCCTAAGTAGCTGGGACCAAGGGCGCCCGCCACAACACCTGGCTATTTTTTTTTTTTTTTTTTTTTTTGGTTGCAGCCATCATTGTTGTTTGGTGGGCCTGGGCTAGATTCGAACCCACCACTTTAGGTGTTATGTGGCTGGTGCCTTAGCCACTTGAGCCACAGGCGCCGAACCAAGAGTCTTATTTTTGACCAGGACTTGTCTTTGACCTGCTAAGCCCAGTTTCAGCAAATCAAACCTCTCCCCACCCCCTTTGATACCCAACCAAGTTTCTTTTAGTACTTTTTTGTGTATTCCCACTTGTCCTTGTTGTATCTGGAGTTGAGTTCAGTCTGTTTTCACTAGTGTAGTGGTCTTCATTCTATTACAATACTCTTCTAAGGTTTTTCTTTGTAGGAAGAAAAAGTTGATCACATATCAAAGGTGGGAGAAAAGGACCTTGACTGGATATGAGGAGTGGGCAGATTTTCCCTAAACTGGGTTAGCAGGATTCTTTTTTGAAATCGGGATCAGGCTCGGCGCCTGTGGCTCAATGGGCTAAGGCGCCAGCCACGTACACCTAAGGTGGTGGGTTCGAATCCCCAGCCCCGGCCTGCCAAACAACAATGATGGCTGCAGCCAAAAAATGGCCGGGCGTTGTGGCGGGTGCCTGTGGTCCCAGCTACTTGGGAGGCGGAGGCAGGAGACTCGCTTGAGCCCAGGAGTTGGAGGTTGCTATGAGCTGTGATGCCATGGCACT
>CAUYQV010073618.1:0-26938 GCA_963574575.1 Galagoides demidoff | reverse complement strand
AGTGCCATGGCATCACAGCTCACAGCAACCTCCAACTCCTGGGCTCAAGCGAGTCTCTTGCCTCTGCCTCCCAAGTAGCTGGGACCACAGGCGCCCGCCACAACGCCTGGCCATTTTTTGGTTGCAGCCATCATTGTTGTTTTGGCGGGCCCGGGCTGGGGATTCAAACCCACCACCTTAGGTGTACGTGGCTGGCGCCTTAGCCGATTGAGCCACAGGCGCCGAGCCTTCAATGTTTATAATTATTAACAGTGTGGCACTGAACCTTCTTGTTAGATCTTTGCATAATCCATCATTGCTTTCTAATGATAAACTCTTAGAATGGAATCTATATTTTAACATCTTTTGAAACATACCAACAAATGCCCTTCCCCAGTGCCTTCAGTTTGGAATCCTTTCCTCATAGCCATTATTCAATCAATAGAGGCCATTGACAGACTTCAGTGAATAAAATCTTCTAGTCCTTTATTCTTCTTCAGAGTTAGCTGTTGTGATTTAAGGGCCGCCTTGAAATAATTGAGAAACAAACACACACATTTTTTAAAAGCCAGGAAAAGAAGAAAAACCCATAGGGGTACCCTAGAATCAATGTAGTTGACCATTATGTCTCTTTAAACATTATTTTGAATGCTGCATATTACTATTTAAGATATAAATAACTCATTACAGGCCCCAAACTGCATGGTTAGTGGGCTTCGAATACAATGCCTTACCTATGGCTTTTGAAATACAAGGACACCATCGCTATTCACTCAGGTCCCTTGCTGGTAAGTCTGGGGCAATCAATGCAGTCAGAAGCTGACCGCAGGTGGGCCTTCCATGGAAGCCCCCACAGCACAGCCGTGGAAGGCAAACCTTGGACACAAAGTCCTTATGCTCAGTTGACTCACAGCCCTACTTATCTCTACGTGAGGTCAAAGTACAAATGCCAAAATTTCACTTTCCCCAATTTTCTATTTTTGCTAATTGCATTCACCTTGCTCTTTTTCTTTATATCCTCCGCACGTTTGACATTTTAAAATGGTGTTTTAGCCTCTGAATTTAAGCAAATTGGTCCCCAGAACTCCCCAGTGAGGAGTGAACTCCGAGTTAATAGTCACAGCGTCCTAAG
This sequence comes from Galagoides demidoff, assembly GCA_963574575.1. Taxonomy (NCBI): domain Eukaryota; kingdom Metazoa; phylum Chordata; class Mammalia; order Primates; family Galagidae; genus Galagoides; species Galagoides demidoff. The sequence continues at coordinate 25,827 of CAUYQV010073618.1, read as the reverse complement.
TGTTAACACTGCTTGGTTTTGCCCTGCTGCTTTTGCCTTGGCTCCAGCTAATTTTAAATTGTATTTACAGAGTTACTTGCTTGTTTTCTGTAATGGGTCAGAATACCCAGTTCCATCTGGTCAACTATTTCACTACTATTCTGTACATAGGACAGTGAAATTATAAAGTTAATTTTAAAAACAGAGAATCCAGGCGGCGCCTGTGGCTCAATCAGCTAAGGCGCCAGCCACGTACACCTAAGGTGGCGGGTTCGAATCCCCAGCCCGGGCCCGCCAAAACAACAATGATGGCTGCAGCCAAAAAATGGCCGGGCGTTGTGGCGGGCGCCTGTGGTCCCAGCTACTTGGGAGGTGGAGGCAGGAGACTCGCTTGAGCCCAGGAGTTGGAGGTTGCTATGAGCTGTGATGCCATGGCACTCTACCCAGGGGGATAGCTTGGGGCTCTGTCTCAAAAAAAAAAAAAAAAAGAACAAAGGCTGCTGATCCATGAAGCTGGTATATCTCTTCATTTCTTTAGAGTCTTTGGAGTCTCTTTGGCTTCTCTTAAGGATGTTTTATAGTCTTAGGCGAACAGGACTTGTGCATACTTTGTTAAATTTGTCTCTAAGTATTTCATTTTCTTGATTCTACTTAGTTTAAAAAATTTATCTTCTGATCATTCATTGCAGATATATAGAATAAAATCTATTTTTATATATTGATTTTGTATCCTGCAACCTTTGTGAATTCTCTCATTGCTTCCAGTAACATTTTCTTTTGCCAGTCCCTTCAGGTTTTCTATGTATATGAGCATGTTGCCTGCAAATAAAAACAGCTTTGCTTCTTCCTTTTTCATTTTTACCCTGTTATTACTTTTTCTTGCTATATTTTTCATGCTAGTGCCACCAGTATTATGTTGAATCAAAGTGGTGAGAGGTACATCTTAAGATCATTTTTGGTTTCTTTCTTGATACCCCGTATCATGTCATTTTTAGATCATATAAATTCTTCCATTGAAATACATCTGGAGTCAGACTTATGCATGCTACATAGTGATTTGATCGATGCACAGACTCTAGACCCAGAGTGCTGGGGTCCAAATCTTCACTCTGCCAGTAACTGTGGTTTATACTTGGACAGTGATCTAACCTCAGCTTCCTTCCCTCCTTCCCTCCCTCCCTCATTCCCTCCCTCCCTTCCTCCCTCCTTCCACCTCTTCCTTCCTCTCTTCCTCCCTTCTTTCCTTCCCTCCTTCTTTCCTTTTTTCCCTCCTTCCTTTCTTTTTTTGACAGAGCCTTGCTGTGTTATCCTTTGTAGAGTGCTATGGTATCAGAGCTCACAGCAACCTGAAATTCTTGCGCTCAAGCAATTCTCTTGTCTCAGCCTCCCAAGTAGCTGGGACTATAGGCACCTGCCACAGTACCCAGCTATTTCTTTTCGACATGAAGTTTTGCTCTGGCTCAGGCTGGTCTCAAACCTGTGAGCTCAGGCAATTCACCCACCTTGGCCTCCCAGAGTGCTAGTATTATGGATGTGAGCCACCATGTCTGGCTCTAACCTCAGGTTTCTGATTTGTAAAATGGGAGTGATAATAATTATATCTACTTCATAGATTTGGGGCGTGAGGATTAAACCTTGGCTTATATGAGGTGCATACTAAGTGTCAGTATCAAATTGTTTCCTAAGTGGTCTCACCCTTCCAGCCCATTTCCCTTTAGTCTATTCTCAACATAGTAGCCAGATGGGTCCTCTTAAAACCTAAGTCAGAATATGCCACTCTTTAATGTAAAGCCCTCCACTGGTTCCCATTTCATTCAGAGTAATAGGCAAAGTCTTTTGGCCCAAAGACCTTACGGTAGCCTGCTGGCTCAGCTGAGGGGCTCAGTGACACTTCCCTTTGCAGGCAGTAGACTATAGGGGGTGTTGCAGCTCTCCCAAAGCTCTGTGTGAGTTGTTGGGAACAAATAAGGGAAGCTGCTCTTTCCTATTGTGGGGTCACCTTGATGTCCTCCATTGCAGGGTCACCCTGCCCTCCAGGAATTCTTGCTCAGCCCAACTCATGTTGCCTCTCTGCACACAGACCAGTCTCAAAGGGAGGGACATCTTGAGATGGTCCTGGAGTCAGAGCAGTGTAGCTGCTGCCCTCTTTGCTTGCAGAGGAGCAGGGTAAGAGTGTCTGCCTGTGCTCTCTGTAGGCAGGGTCCATCTTGGTGTTGAATGTTCAGAGGCTACACTGGCAGGACCTTTGTGCTGGGCGCCAGGCATTCTGTGATGAATGGATGTTGCCCTACTCTCACAGCACTCACCATCCAGCGGGGAGATGGACATGCATGTAGCCAGTCAGACAAACATCCAGCAACTGGCAGGTGCAGGAGGGAGCTCCTCTGACTCTGGGATTGTGGCAGTCAGGGAAGGCTTCCAGGGAAGGTCATAACCACCCGATTTCTCAAGAATAAGTATTACGCCAGACTTTGTTGATTTCTTTAGGGGTGGAAGTGGCAAACTCAGAGGTTTTTCTTTCCAACATTTGTGATAAGCTGAGTCCTGTGACCCACTTCTTAACTCAGCTACACCGGTGTTGCCTGACCAGTCTATGAGTCAGCATCTTCGGTCAGGTGCCCAGCCAGAGTGTGGTTCTCCTCCCAGCACAAGGGATGGAGTCCTTAGGGAGCTGAGCATTCATCATGCGCCCTGCACTGTGCCGGGCACATTGTTGGTGTGACCCCTGGTCTTCGGCACTGCTCGGAGAGGAGAGTGTTATTACCTCCTCTGGTGTTAGAAATGAGCAAGCAGGGGCTCACAGGGTTCCGTTTTGTCCCAGGCCACACAGCTTAGGAGGAAACCAAGCCTGGATTTGCACTTGGATCTCTCGGCTTCCAAAACATGAGTCCTTCCCTCAGAACAGCACAGTCTGCTTCAAGTCTCCCAACACTCTGAGAGTGGGGAAAGGGACATTTGTGGGGTCACCCTCGCAGCCCCTGGGATCTAGGTGTTGTAGAAGCCTGGGCTGTGAATCAGTGGGCTCCATAACTTCCCCCAGCCTCACCACACGCAGGCAGACCTCTTAATCAGACCAGTCAGCAGGCAATGGAATTCACGGTCCAAGAGAGATGGTAGGGAAACTTAAGTCAGGCCATTGCCCTGGCCAGAGAGTCATCTTCCAGCCCCTCTTCATCCTACTCTTTTACATTTTTTTCTTTTTTTTTAGACAGAGTCTCACTGTCACCCTGGGTAGCATGCCAAGGCATCATACCTCACAGCCACTTCAAACTCTTGGGGTCAAGTGATCTCTTGCCTTAGCCTCCCAAGTAGCTGGGACTATAGGCATGTACCACCATGTCCAGCTAGATTTTTCTTTCTTTTTTTTTTGTAGGAGAGATGTGGTCTCACTTTTGCTCAGGCTGGTCTCAACCCCCTAAGCTCAAGCAATCCACCCACCTCAGCCTCCCAGAGTGCTAGGATTACAGGTGTGAGCCACCATGCCCAGCCCTACTCTTTCATTTTTTATTTTAGGAAAAGTCAGGCCTACTGGAGCTGGGCTAGGGATCCTCTGTTCTGGCTGCCCATCCTAATCCCTTGGCAGACTTTTAAAACTGATCAACACCCACTGCAGAGATTCTGGCTCAGTTGGTCTGGGGTGGGACAAGTATATTACTATTTTTTTAAATCTCCCCTTCCTCAGGTGACTCTGATGTACCACTCAGATTGAGCATACCCAGTTGAGGATCCAGCCCTCTGGCACAGGCTTGCTAACCCACAGGAGCTTCTGAACTAGAATTCCCAGGGCAGGTGCAGGCATCGGGCCTGAGCCACAGGGGCCCTTGCCAAGTGACCCACGATGCCCACGCTGGCTGGCCATCTGGAGAACAGGGGGGCATCTGAGGCCCTCCTTACTCTTCATACATCTGGATGGAAGCTGAGTGTGTCCTGGGGGAGCTGGCTCCAGTCCCTGGGCAGTCTGTCCCTCTAGGACTGAGGAATTCCAGTGCTTTGAACTTTTTTCCTTGGAAGTCTGGCTGTGCACCCTCTGGCTTGGCCAAATGCCATCTTCCTTTGCCACTCTGGTGCCAAGGCCACTTCCTGGAGAGCTCCCGAGTACACATGCACTATCCACTCCTTTCTTCCCCTATTAATTGTCACTCATGCCCATGTGGCAGGTCCCATGCTGCCACTGAGTCATGGGGAGCCACACACAGCATACCCTGATGCATAACAGAGAGCTGGGTGGTTGTGACAGGGAGTGTGTTGGTCCCATGGTGCAGGAGGAGCAGAGGCCCTACAGGGCCCCTGTGGGACGCAGTGTCCACCTTTCCCAGCCTGATTGAAATGGTGATACTTCTGCCTGTTCTGTTCTCAGATCTGACTCCTGGGCAATGTCCCCACTTTGTAAAGAGAAACCAGAAGGAGGGTGAGGCCAGAGATACACTAGGAGTCCATATCCGGTTCCAGGTGCCTCTGTGTGAGGTGCCCTGGGGCAACTGCACTCAAGGGGCTCTTCATGGGGACATGGTGTTCCTCTCTGCCCTGCTGCCACAGCAGCAGGATGCCCAGAAGGGGGATGGGGGCCAGGGAGTGGGGGCACTGAAGTCTCTCAGGACAGTGCTCTGCCCACCGCTGTGCTCACGATCCCCTGTCTGGGATGGGGTGGGGGTTCCTGTGTGATGGCTCCTCCTCCCTGTAAGGGCAGGCTGGTCCAGCTGCTTGTCACAGGTGACAGTCCTGGGGAGGCCCTTCGTTTCCTCTCCCTGGCCTGATTTCACTACACTGCCAGCTAAACTTTCTGGGGCTAAAACTTGAGTCCTGTTCGATAAGAGGTTCAATAGTCCTATTATCAGGAAGGATTGGAAACCCTAATAACATGGACAGGCAGCTTCCTGCAGCCCTCGGGAGCCCTGAGCTCTGGAACCTGCTCTCTCAGGCTCCAGGTGGATGAGGGTTCCCCAGGCTGTAAGTGCTGGTGACGGCCACCAGCCCTGAGCTCTGATGAGGGTCCCCCAGGCTTTAAGTGCTGATGAGGGTCACCAGCCCTGAGCTCTGATGAAGGCCCCCTAGGCTCTAACTGCTGATGAGAGCCACCTGGCCCTGAGCTCTGATGAGGGTCCCCCCGGCCTTGAGCCCTGATTAGGGTTTCCAGGCTTATGCTCTGATGTGGTCCTTCAGGCATCAAGCCGTGGCATCTTCCAAACAGGGAGCTTCATTTCCTCTCCCCTGGCCTGATTTCATACGTTGCCAGCTAAACTTCCTGAGCCCTTCCTTGAGACTTTCCTAATCAGGGCTCCAGGCCTGGGGGACCCTCATCAGAGCTCAGGGCTAGGTGGCTCTCATCAGCACTTAGAGCCTGAGGGACCTTCATTTCCTTCAGCTGTCGGCCATGCCCAGGTGCACCTTGCTCAGAGGCACTTGAACCTGATGTGGACACCTAGTGTGTCCCTGGCCTAACCCTACTTCTGGCTTCTCTCAGGCAGAGTGGGGACATCACCCAGGAGTCAGATCTGAGAACAGAACAGACCCCAGCTGTTCAGCCAGGATTTGACTCACAGTGTCTTATTTTCTGGATGATTGAATCAGCAAATGGCTGACACCCTTCTCGGGCTGTCCCTTCTCTTCCTTAAGCCAGGATGTCCGAATCCCTGCCCCGGCGCCCCAACATACTAACAGGCTCTGGATGAGTGCTGGCTGGCTCTCTGCTCACTATCTTCTGGATTCACTCACTTTTGCTTCTTCAATACTTGCAGGCTGTGCCAACTCTGGGGGCTTCTGAGCCCATCCCTGTGTTTCTAGCCCATGTTCTCCTGTGCTGACTCTGCCCCCTCCCATTCTGTGTGCACTTCCTCACTTCCTCCATCCAGGGGAGCACCCTGCAAAGGTCAGCGAGGGTCCAGGAGGTGGGGTTGAGCCTGACTGGCCTTCCCAGGAGGTCAGCAGGTTGCAGGAGCTGGGTCCCCCCCCCCCCACCGGGAGCACCTGGAGACCCAGAGAAGGAAAAGTAAGGATGGAGGGACAGACCCACGGGGAGGAAGGAGATTACCACCCTCTTGTGGTCTGAGAAGACTGGACCCTCCTTTGTGGGTAAATTTATAGCAGGCCTAGGAGTCTGTTCAATGCTGTGCCACTTACCTGGCTAGAGAGAGAGGGGCAACCCAAGAAAGAAGAAGGGGAAGACCAACTTAAGCAAGCTGGGAGGCAGAGGTCGGGGCCGTGAGTTCAGAGATGAGCAGAGGGAGCCGAGGGGGCACACTTCTGCTCACTCCCATCTGGAGGTTTCCAATCTTTCCAAGTGTTTCAACTCCTTGACATCAAAAACTCTGTTAGTACCGCTAATCCTGTGATGTGATCAACAGTAATAATATTTTTACATTCTCTTTAATTTCCAGAAAGCAAATTAAGAGCAGACCATCTGCTCTTTCATCCTGTGGGCATGGGACAAAATGTTCTCAAGTGCTTTTTAGGAATGGAATGCCCACAACCTTAGAAAGTCCTCTTTGCTTCAATAGGATTAATTCCTTCTCAGACTGGGTACGTTATTTTAGTTCTGTCAATAGCTTGATTACTACTACCGACCTGGCTTGCATTAGGTGCCTTATTTAAGAAGCCCAGGGATAGTGACATTTTGCTTAAAAATACCTTTTTACTGTGGAAATTTTCAAACAGTCACAAAAAGCAAGCAAATCTTTTGTGTGCTCATAACCAGCTTTAACAATTATTGACATGACCGAGCTTGTTTCATCTGAAATTCCCACTCCTACTCTTTCCCTTGCCTCTGGCCACTGGACTATTTTAAAGCAAATTCCATACACACATCAGTTCATCTGTGAATACTTCAGTATCTCTAAGAAGTAAAGACTCTTTCTTCAAACACACGACCACATGCTGTTATACTACCTGAAAGTTAATACTCATTCCTTAATATCATCAAATATCTCATCATGTTTAAATTTCCCAATTGTTTTATTAATGGCTATTTACAGATGGTTTGTTTAAAGCATGATCCAAAGAAAAGTTCACACATTGATTGCATTTTGTTGGTATTTCTCTTAAGTCTCCTTAAGAGTCCCACTTTTTTTCCCTGTTCATTTATTTGTTTAAGAAACTAAGTCAGCTGTCCTGTAGAATTTTCCAGATTCAGGATTCTATTGATTGCACTCCCTTGGTATCTTTAACAAGTTCCTCTGTTTTCTGGTTTTCTTCTGTCGATGATAGTTAGATCTGGAGGCTTAATCAGATTCATAGTACATTTTCTATAAGAATATCTCATACCTGGTGTGACCCAGTACTTATTTTATTACAGTAGGAGTCACAAAATGTTCTGTTGTTTCTGTTTTAGTAAGACATTGTAGAGATAAGCACCGCATGCTCGGACATGGCAGTTCAGCTTCAAGTGCTCCTGATGGAAAATGGCTCTGAGAAGGAATTCCTTTCTCTGAGGTCCTGCCTACAGCCTGCCGAAATGCAGAGACTCTCTCACAAAAGAATACCGGCGGGCCAGACCTGAGTCGCAGCTGGAAGCTTGAGCGCCTGTCGGGGTATTAGGTTGCTGTTGAATGTTTGAGAGTATATAAGATAATAAAGTTGGTCAAGGTCACTGTGCCAGAGAGAGCCTCGACCTCCCTTTTTGCCAATCATTCCGTCTGCAGTTACTTTTCTCTACATCACTGATCAGAGGGCTCCAGGGAACACTAACAAGACATTCCTTGTAGAGTTTCCCATAAGCATCACAGCTAGCAGTTTTAAAAGACAGCCATCAATGAGCATTGCCTACATTTGTTAGTACTTCAGGGTGGGCAAAATGGTGATTTTAAGTCCACCTACTTCTGAATTTATTAGCTAATATCCTTCTAGAAGGAACATTTCTATATCACTTATTTGGTTATTCTGAAAAACAGTTTGTTCAGGAATTGCAGAGAAATACTTGCCTTTTAGCAATTCTCAAAATAACGAGCTGGTGTTAGTAGCTGTCAAAGGTGATCATGAGATGGGGGTCAGTATCTAGGACCTTATCTTACTAAAAGCCACCAAGTTAACCTTCCAGTCTCATGGATGTTAGCAGAAGGTGTGCAAATCCCAGGACAGAGACAAAGGACTTCGTTACAGCACAGCAAACAGCAGAAGCCTCCTGTTTAGGTCCATTCCCTGTCCCCCAAGACCCACGGAGAAACACAGCCTGGCCCAGGTGGATGTTGTCCATGTGGTGGGGCTGCAAAGCATCTGAGAAACACTGGGCTTGGGAGGGGGGAGACGCACCTTTGTCCTGCAGGGAGACATTACTCATGCCCTGAGTTTGCTCTGTACAAACACGACCCTAATAGATGGCCTTGCATTCTTTGCATACTCAACATGCATGCAGGGGTGCTCAGGGCACATGGCTTGAGCCTAACAGTGTTTGAGGTCTTTGTTTTATTATCTGCCAACTGAATTTTTAAAAATATATTTGATGTATTGCATTCCATTGCAGTCATTAATTCTTTTTGCTTAAATTGTCCCATCTCTGCCCATTAAGACCGATTTGGACTTGGCTCCTGTGATCTTTCAACCTGACCATAGTAACCTTGGGTAGTGTCCTTGATTTCTGGTTTTGACAAAGGTGTTACAAACTCACCTTGTACATTCCTGCTTCAGACCTTCAGATATTTCTCCAAGGAGTCCTTCATTAGGAGATTGTATTTAAAGACCATATTCTATGTGTTAGCAGTGCTTGTTGCTAATGGGTTGGTCATTGATCCCAGGTCTTTTCAGAAGACAGATTGAGGAAATCAGTGTTTGTTTTGAAATATCAAAATATATTATGAGGCTGGGCACAGTTACTCACACTTGTTATCCTTTGGGAGGCTGAGGCAAGAGGATGCGTGGGATGATGAATTCAAAATCAGACTGGGCAGTATAGTGAGACCCCATCTCTATATTTAAAAAAATTAGCCAGGCAGGGTGGTATATACCTGTAGTCCCATCTGAGGCAGAAAGATCACTTGAGCCTAGGATTTCCAGGCTACAGTGAGCTGTGATCATGCCACTGAACTCTAGCCTGGGTACCAAAGTAAGACTTGTCTCTATGATAAATAAACACAAAAATAAAAACATATCACATATAAGTCAATATTAATATTTCAAGCTGAAACTTCAGATTAACTTTTAAAACTTTTATTCTTGAATCTCTTCTTCATGCTAAAAATTTTGATTTTCCCTTGAGGAACATAATTATTTAATTGATTGATCCTCATATATAATAGTTTCTAAAATATTACTAATTTTAGTACCACAATATGATATAGTAATCAATTTAAGATTGCAGTTTATTTAGTATATGTCTCATTAGCAAAATTCAGCCCAATGATCATATTTTTAAATCACTTTAATAATTCTCTGAATGGCTAAACCTAACTTGATATCCAGGTAGGTTTATTTGTTTTGTTTTGTATTCAATTTCTAGAGGTCCCAAACCGAAAGCCACGAACCAAGGTACATTCAGAGAAATTCAGCTTCCATTCTCTTCTACATTCTTTACATTCCTGTCCTGTATAGGAAACCATTTTCATTTTTACTTCAACTGTTGTTACTTTCTTTTAAAAATATAGGCAGATGTGGATATTTACATTCCCCCAGTTCTTCCATAAAAGGTAGCATACTATACACATGATTCTATACCTTCCTTTTTTCACTTAATATGTGTCCTTCCGATTATACCAAAAGTATGTGCAGAGATCCTCCTTACCCCTTTTAGAGCTTCAGAGAGCTCCATAGTGTGAACATGGAGTCTGACCACGTATGAGCCAAGCTCCTATGGCTCAAATGTGTTATTTCCATTCCCTCATAAATGCTGCTTGCTTCAGTGAATAGCCTTATGGTATGCCACTTTGTATTATTTGCCAATGTATCTTTGCAATAAATTCTTAGAAGTCGGAATTGGGCTCAGTGCCTGTAGCTCAGTGGTTAGAGGGCTGGCCACATGCACCAAAGCTGGTGGGTTTGAACCCAGCCTGGGCCTGCTAAACAACAGTGACAACTGCAACAAAAAAAATAGCTGGGCATTGTGGCAGGTGCCTGTAGTCCCAGCTCCTTGGGAGGCTGAGGCAAGAGAATCACTTAAGCCCAAGAGTTTGTGGTTGCTATGAGCTGTGATGCCACAACACTCTACCAAGGGTAACATAGTGAGACTCTGTCTCAAAAAAAAAAAAAAAAAAGAAGTAGGAATTGCCTGGTCAAGAGGTAAATGCTTAGGTATTTGGTCCTAATACCTTAGGAATTAGGTATCGCCAAATTCATCTCCATGGAGTTTGTATTATTTTGCACTCTCATCTTTGGATATACTTTAAAAAGTGATGTGACGATTTCGCTTACTATTTGCAATATATCAGAAATTACAATTTGGAGCAACTAAGACTTATGATAAAATAGTATAGCATTTAATTTTGAGAGAGTACAAAGCTTTAAAAAAATTTTAGGGGGTTTGGCATGGTGGCCAAAATGTAAAATGTTCTTCCAGAGTGTAATCCTAGCACTCTGGGAAGCTGAGGAGAATTGCTTGAGGTCTGGAGTTCAAGACTAGCCTGAACAAAAAAGCAAGACCCCATGTCCACAAAAAATAGAAAAAAATTAGCCAGGTGTGGTGGCATGTGCCTGTAGTCCCAGCTACCTCTGAGGATGAGGCAGGAGGATCCTTTAAGCCAAGGAGTTGGAGACTTCAATGAGCTATGATGCCATGGAACTCTAACCTGGGTGACAGAGTGAAACTCTCTCAAAAAACTCAACCAACAACCAAGCAAACAAAAAAATCCATTTAGAGTTTGTCAATCAGACATTTTTAAAGACAAGTGGTATAAGAGAATGCAGAATGATTAGAATGATTATTTGTTTTATATTTGCATTAATCCTGGGTCAATGGTGAAGTTTTGATGTTGGGTATATCCATGTCCCCATTCCTGCCACTCACTTGTTGGCTGGGTGACCTTGGATGAGTCGTTTAACCTCTCTGGGACTCATGGGGAAAGCATTTGTGGAAAGAGTAAGATGAAATAATGCATGAAAAGTCCTTGGCACAGAGTCTGGGGTGAATGGACCACTGTAAGGGAGAAATTATTATGATTTGACTCATTTCTGCTGAGTCCGCACCGCCCTCCTCAGTCGTCAGGATCCAAGTGGAAGAGGCAGCTATGGTAGGGCTGAGTGATCAGGGAGTAGGTTGAGTAACTTGTCCTAGTTTGCCCTGAACTTTTCTGGTTTTAGCTCTGAAAATCACACATTCTGGGAACCTCCTCAGTCCTGGTTAAACTGGGATAATTGAGAGACAGGCGTGTGTTGAGGGTCCCCTGACTCCCTTGCCAGAGGCTGGAGACAGCTCCAGCCCGCTGCTCTCAAAAGGTCACGTGGCAGAACAAAGCAAGCACAGTTGCTGTCACAGAAGGGAACAGAAATGTCTTGACACTAAAATGGGACACTCTTCCTGAAAGAAGAAAACCAGGCTACCTAGCTCCCTGTTCTCCAGCTGTGGCTGGGAACTGGTTTTGACTGGGCCTTTGGCCTATTGGTATAAGCTGTGACTGAAAACCCCCTTCCTGTTCCCTGATTGGTTCAGGTTAATATTTTATTGACAGCAATAGTGAGGTATATAGTTAGCCTAATTAGCTATTCCAAAATACAACGGAGTTTAATGTAATAAAAAAAAATCCTCTGAAACCATGTTTAATCAACCCCGTTCACTGGGGTTAGTCACTGTCTGATATTGATCAAGTGAGTGAGACACTGGTATTTGGCAGCCTGAGCTTCAGGTCTCATGGTAGGTGTTTTCATGCCAGAGCTGTGTTACTGATCCGCTCAGTACCAATTATTTTGACATTTTCTCTGATAGAAAAATGTCCTTCCAGAGAAAAATGTCGTTGGCATCCCATGATGCCAAGAAGTCGGCCACTCAGCCAGAAAGTGGGGGATTGTGTGGGCTCCACCAACCCTGTCTCCGATGCTCTGGGGCCGCTGAGCTGCAGGGGCTTCTCCTCTGCCTTATGCTCTTCGGTCCCCGCTGGAAGCCAAGGAGCAGTCCCAGGCACGGCCCTTCAGCCTCCCGGAGGTTTTAGCCCCAACAGATTTACAACTTGAGTCAGACATCCCAAATCCTGTTAATTGCTTCTGAAATTATAACTTCATGTTCAGAATAACTTAACAATCCTTCAAAGCCTGGGATTCCTCTCCCTCAAAGGGCACTTAGTCAATGGGAAGTAAGTGTGGTCTTGTGTGGTTTCAAGCGCATTGGGTTCTGTCATCCCTGTGGGAGATGTATGACCACTTGTGGTGGCCTACCACCCCTCCTGACACCTAACAGCACCCAATTCCCTCTAGTGAATGAAGCCTCCCTGCTGTGGGCCTCACTGGGAAGCATGAGCCCAGGCTGGACAGGATGTCACTCCCAGCCCAAGCCATTCCTGTTATCACTGTGATCCAGCCCAGCAGGGCCCCAGGCTGAGCTCTAGTCAATGGGACTTCCTCTCATGGGACCATGATTCTTTGATTCTTCAAGAGACCCAGCGGTAGGAGCGCTGAACAAATGCCTGGACTTCAGCCCAGACATGCTGCAGCTCCCAGAGCAGCTGGGACACCATCTGGCTCTCCAGGCTCCCACCTCTAAGGGCCATGACATATGCCCGCCAGTCCCTGGCTCTGTGCATGTCACTGGAGCCAGTGTCTGTTACAAGCAAGGCCTGTGGGCTGCCGCACTTGGAGCCTTGCTTGGGAAACAGTCTGGTTTTCAGAGCCTGGGAATTGGAATAAAAACCTCACAGCTGTTGAAAATTAATTAATTACTCATTTTGATTGAGTAAAACATAAACCTGCTATACAATTCTAAATGTATGTAATAAATCACAGTAAAATCCAATCTCTACCCATTTGTGTGTCCCACACCATGGCCTGTGGCTTTTTCCTTCCAGGGCTAACACACACATTCATTGTTAAGGTGGTTGGTGTTGCAAACTGCTCCAGGCTGCTGTACACGCCCCTCATCCGGCTTTCCCCCCTAACATCATGTCTGGTGAGAAGAAGTAGTTGAATTTTTTTGTTGGAAGGCGTGAGGACCCACTTGAAGGGACTGTTTCAAGGTGGGAGTGGTTCCAGGGAGGGCAGAATGGGTGGTTCAGCCTGTGGGTCTTCTAGCTCTGCTGCCTGTGATGTGTTGGGAGAAGCGGTTGCAAAGACTTGACGGAGGCCACACAATCATTTCCCAAGTGGTCTTCTGTGTGTGGGGGTGATGCTCACACCCACTGCCCTGGTTCGAGTGTGAGGGGATGGGAAAATCCAGCCTTAGTTACCAGCACCCAGCACAGGGCCTGGCATAGCAGGCGGTCCAGAAGTTTCTTCCAGCTCCCACCCCACAGCATGAATTCTACACTCCAGCCAATCCTGGTGACTGTTTTCCAGCTTCCCAGCTCTTGGTCAAGAAATGATTTTGTTTTTCCTTGCTGTTTTTCTTTCTTCTCCCTGGAATACCCTGCTGAGCCTACGGTGGCTCATGATGGTGTGAGCACAGTTCCCAACCCCTCTTTTCTCAGGTGCTTTCCCTGAGCAGCCAGACCCCAGTCAAAGGCTGCCCTGAACCCTACCACTCACACACAGCAGCCCCCGTCTACTGTCAGCCCCACCCTAACGTCAACACAAGCCACATGATGGTGCATGTGTAAAACAGTGCTTCTCCTGGTGTCCAGTGGCTCCCAGAGGTGCCTGCAACCAGACGACCAGGACGGCCCCAGCACTGGAGTCTGTGATCTTTCTGTGAGGAACCCCTGTCTGTCTTTGGGAACCCTTAGCTGATGTGTTTTTCTTTTTCTTGCTATTGCCTGGCTAGTCTTCTCACCAAACTCCTGAGAGAGGGGAGGGAGCCAGAGGCTGGCACATCCCACTGCCCTTGTGGGCCAAGCTGCCCCCACTCAGCCTCGGCTATCTGAAGCTGCCCTCTCAGTGTTTATCCATCTAATCATTAACCCATTCAACAGGGATTAACTGAGCTTCTTCCATGGGCTGCTGAGCATTAGGGGCACAGCCTGGAATGATACAATGTCCAGCCCTGACGAACTGAAGTTCTGGAAAGAAAGATATAAAATAAACAAATAAGCAGGAAACAGCAGGTGGATCGGCAATGCTGTGAAGAAAAGAGTATGAGAGACTGGGGTGTGCGGTGGGACGGACGCCAGGGGTTTTGTCAAGATGCTCAGGGAGGCCTCTCTAGACTTGAAGGAAGTGAGGAAGTAGGGTGGCCACATCTGGGAGCAGAGTTGGGCAGCTGCCTGAGTGCAGGGCTGGAGTGTGCCTAGGGAGCAAGGGACAAGGTAAGGTCCAAGGTCAGGGTGCTGGGTGGGTGGGGGCACAGGTTGTGCAGGTCACAGAAGGGACTTGAGATTTTACCTGGCGTGAGATGGGAAGGGCCCCCTCTGGGAGAGTGACAGCTTCAACCTCACATGCTAGAACGATCTTTCTGCAGCTGTTGGGGGATGGAGAGGGGCGGAGGCAGAACCACAGATGCCAGGGAGAAGTCCATGACAATGACCCAGGTAGGGAAGGTGGTGCTGGGGCTGGGGTGGCTGCCCTAAGGTGGGAGGGGTGGGCTGGTTTGGGGAAGATGCCCCAGGAACTGTTGCTGGATGGGGTGCGGATGTGAGCATCAGTGTAACCCCCAGGTGGCAGTGTGAGCACCAGTAGGCGGTAATGGGGGAGCAGTGGAGGCAGCAGGCTGAGGGGTTGGGCTGTCCTGGGAACCCTCTTGTCATTGACCTCACTGAGTTGCCAAGGACAGACCCTGAGATACCCTAGTCAGTCATTCCTCTCAACCTCACTGTCTGCAGCAAAAAGAACCTCCAAACCAGGTTTGAGCTGCTTCTTCATATTCATAAATGGGCGGTGGTGAAAGACAGGGGCGTGAGGAAAACCCAAAGCCTGACCCCTCCTTCTGGGGTCCACTGTGTCCTGCAACTGCTCTCAGGGTATCCTGACGGGGGAGGAAGCTCCCCCAGCTGCCTTTTTCATTTGAACAGAATAAGAAAGCCCATTTTTGTCCTTTTGCAGGATACTTTTCTCAAATTTGATGCCAGAAGATAGGTTCTGCTGGGTGGCTACTTTGGTAAGTGAGGACTTGTGTTATAAACTGCCCACATAGACCAGTGGCAACTACAAGACGTGGGGAATTTTGGTCTGAGTCTGCCACTGTAGTGGGAGATGTCCACACAGGGGCAAGGCATTGTGTCCTCTGAAATAATAAAGCCTGCTGAAACAGCAGCCTTTCCCCTTGGATGTCCTGGCTGGGACAGCCCCTCTCCTTACCCCCACGGCTTCTGCATGTTGCATATGCTCCTGTGACAGCCGAGGAGCTGCTCCTCCCCCCCCCAGACGGAGGTCAGGGCTGAGCCTGAAGCACCTCCATGCTCCCAGGCATGGCCTGCAGGAGGAGGAGGGGCTGGGAGTTTGGGGAGGGGACAGATTCTCAAGCCTCTGAGTCTCTGGATGTTGTTGCATGAGGCTTTGTTTTGGCCACTTAGAAGCACCAGCTGTCCACCCATGATGGTGGAGTTCCATGCTCCTCTGTTGAGAACCTATGACCGAGGAGGAAAAGGACCCAGTAATTGGGGCAAGCAGGTGCCCCCCTCTGGCTAGCTCTGATCAGTAGGCGGCTGGGCTCAGCAGAAATATGTGGCGGCGGTGTCTAGCTTACTAGGCACCTGGCAGTGCTCTCAGCACTTCACACGGATTGTGCTATCTAAACCCCATGGCTGACAAAGGAGATGGGTGATACTTTTGCGGTCTGGCAGTTGAGGAAATCTAGGCCTGGAGAGATTAGCTATGCGTCTGAGGATAAGCAGTCTAGGAGGGTGGGGCCAGGGAAGGCTAAAGGACCCAACCTGAGTGCCCTCAGGTGTTAGGTGGTGTTGGGGCTGGGGAATGCCAGTGTCCAGGGTGGGGTGGGGACATAAGAGGCCAGTCTGCACCATGACACAGGGGCCTTCCACACACAATCATGGAGTTCAGGGATGAAACAGACTGTCTCTGCCCTCAGGGAACTCCTGGCCTAGCAGAGCACAGATCATGTTCTGAGCCCACCCCCTTGATTGTTCACTATATCAGCCATTGATCAGGAAGTTCCCCTGAATGAGCAAGAGTAAAGAAGCTGGGATGCTAACATCATTGGCAGAGATGCTTGCTCTTGGGAGCTTAGAACTCTAAGACTCTTCTCCACAGTGGTTAACCTTGAACGTCAGTGGGGATAAACCATGAGTGCCATTGACTGCAGGTGCCTGGATGGTATATATGTAGTAGAATGGGAAGGGCCACTGCAGGGTTGTCGTGGTGCCTGGCAAGGCAGGTTTCTGGGAAGGTTGTGGAAGCACAGGCTGATTCTGTCATTGACTTACCAGGATCTTGACTGTGTCCTGGGAAGGGGCAGCACTTTGGAAATGTGTTGAAAGTTGTGGATGAAAGTTCCTCTGAGCACCCAGCCAAAGCCCACCAGAGTGAGAGGCTCTTGAGGTATACAGGGGACCCCTACAGTGTATGGGATGCTGGGAGCAGCCTTCAAAGATGAATAGGGGGAAATGGAGCACACTCCTGTGGATATCCAGGCTGGTGCTCCCCAACCAGGGTACTCGCAGAAGGTGTGCCTGTGATGTTCCCTTTGACGGTGCCAGTCTCCTATGCAAAGTTGTTGGTCCCAGAGCAGCAGGGCAGCAGAACAAGAGGGTTCCCAGGACAACCCAACCCATCTCCCCATCCTTAGAAGGGGTCGTGAATAACCTTCAGGCCCCGGAAGACATTGGGAATGAGTTTCACTTTCATTCAAAGAATATTTAATGAGCACCTGATTTGTGCCAAACACAAAGCAGACCAAACCCTCTGCCCCTGTGGAGCCCACACTGCAGTGGTATGATGAACTCACTTCTCCATCCATCTAGCACGTCCACCCTGAAAGGGCTGTTTATCCCTTACAGCTGAGAGGGTAGCATAGAGGCCACACCCAAGCGGGAAAGTCAGGCTGTCAGGACACCCTTGAATAGCAACCTGTCCAGCTGGTCACAGACTTTCTTAACTACAGATTTTGTTTTTTAAAGAATCTTACTTCAAATCCCATGTAAACAGTATTTTATTAGCAAAACTTTATCTGATGCTTTTCTATTTTCAGTTTTTATTTACTAAGCCAATTGGTGAAAACAATAAGAAAATTTTGCCTAGCAGAACCACCAAAATCCAGGGCTATGGAGTCGGTCAGGGTCTCATGCCAGCCCAGGTCTCCAGTGCCCTCCCATAGATCGGGGTGCCCAATCCCGGCGCTATTCATATTTGGGGTCAGATAATTCTTTGTTGTGGGGGCTGTCCTGTGCCCTGAGGATTAGCATCTCTGGTCTCCACCCCCTTTGCCAGTAGTAACATCCCCTTCAGTTGGGAAAACCAAAAATTTCCCCAAACGTTGTCAAATGCCCCTTGGGGGGGAGCAAATCACCCCAGGTGAGAACCACTGCCATTTATTTTGATTGTACAACGTCAAGAAATCCTATTTCACATGGAAAAGTACTTGCAATTGGTGTTTTGTTTGTCTTGTTTTTTTTTTTTTTTTTGAGACGGAGCCTCAAGCTACCCCCCTGGGTAGAGTGCCATGGCATCACAGCTCATAGCAACCTCCAAACCCTGGCTCAATTGAGTCTCCTGCCTTCGCCTCCCAAGTAGCTGGGACCACAGGCGCCCGCCACAACGCCCGGCCATTTTTTGGTTGCAGCCATCATTGTTGTTTGGCGGACCCGGGCTGGGGATTCGAACCCGCCACCTCAGGTGTATGTGGCTGGCGCCTTAGCCGATTGAGCCACAGGCGCCGAGCCTGTCTTGTTTTTTTAATCAGCTCTCCTGATACTCCCAGGATCACCTTTAAGTTCTACTAAAGTCTGCACAAAAAACCGAATTAATGCAGCAGACATCAATTAGTTAATATGTGGGTAGTTTTCAATATATTAAAGTTTGTATGTAACACATTTGTGTGAGTATTTTTTTTGTTGGTGTTGTTGCAGTTTTGGGCCAGGGCCAGGTCTGAACCCACCACCTCCAGTATATGGGGCTGGCACCCTACTCCTTGAGCCACAGGCACCACCCTGAGAATGTGTTGTTTTTATTACAGTTTTGAGAACAGGAAAATCTTCACGTTAGAAACATTCTAACCTAATGTTGGCAGATCCCTGAAGCCCTTTGGGAGGCAGCTTAGAGCCAACGATGCTGGTTTCACATGGAGAGAGGGAGTATTTGTTCAAGGTCACAGGTTGAGGCAGGATGGGAGGGTCTTGGAGGCCGGCCTGTCGTCCCTGACACCCTCAGCTTCATCAGACATGGCCTAGAGAAGTCAGGATGGTGTACTGAGGACTGGGGGCCCCTCTAGAGTGGGTCAGTGGGGAATTGGAGCAAGGAGAGATAGGACTGACTGGGAGGGGGTGGCGGTGGGAAGGAAAGGCCGGCCTCTGGCCCCATGATCTTGGTGATGCAGGGCCAGTAGGTTAAACCCATAATGAAAACAATCTGTTTGCACCATTTGATGCTTCCAGAAATTCCTGGGAGCAAGTCCAAGGTGGAGAATCCCAGCCCAAAGTGCTGCTGGTTGGAACTGAGAGTGTGGTGGTGGGACTCAGTTTCCAAGGGAGGTGTGGGAGTGGCAGCCCCACAGGGGAATAGCCACCAGGGGAGTTGGGGAGGGTGTGCAGGCCACAGAAACAACAGCTGGCTTTAATGTCCTTGAAAGAGTAGTCCTTCGCTGGAGTCAATTTGTTATCATTTCTCTGAAATTGGGAGCCAATTTTCTGGCTCGGCTTCTTGGGAAATGTGCCTGAAATGCGGTGGGACAGCTGACCACAAGGCCACCTACCCATCACGCCCATGAGAATTTATGACTGATGCAGTAAAACAAGCAGAGGCCTGACAAGGAGGCGCTCCAATGACCTGCTCTCTGCTTCCCCAGCTTCTGGGCGGTTCTCAGAAGGAGCCTGGGGAGCCTGGAGGGCAGCCACGCTGCCTCACCATTCACAAGGTGCGCAGGGCACCGTTCTCTCCTCCTTCACCACGCGGTCACTTTAAGGAATCCCATTCTTGTGATATAGCCTCTGAGTTTCCAAATGTCAGACTTTTGGTATCAAGAGAAACCTGAGAGATAACCTGGTCCAACTCTTTTATAGATGGGGAAACTGATGCTTGGGGGGTGACTTATCCAAGGTCACTTGCCCAGGCTTCCTGACCACCCGCTCTAGGCTCTTCTGAAACCACCACTTGCTTTCCGATGGCAGAAGGTGACTTGTGCAGAGCTTCTCGATGTCAGCCAACCTGGTGTCTCCTGAGGAGCACTGAGCCTGTGCCTGTGTGTGTTTAGAGAGTGAATGATTTGGCAGACAGAGCAGGGGCGTAAACACGGCCGGACTTCTCTGCAAACTGCTGACTAGCAGCTGCTGATACATGCACTGCTAGTGTTAGGTGCTGAGATTAGGGACAGGGCTGCAGGTTGGGGTGTGAGAATGAGGGTTGAGACTCAGGTGTCCTGAGTGAGGCTGAGGAATGTCCTGGAGCAATTTTGAGTGGGGATGGCTTTGGGTTTGGGTCAAGCTGATCAGGGAAGTCATCCCAGAAAAGGAGGTCTGTGAATGATAGAGTATCAGCTGATGAAGAGGGGCTTGGGAAGACTCCCCAGGCAGAGAGCTTAAGGGCACAAGCTGGAAAACATGAAGCACGTTTGGGAAACGTCCGATAGTCCTTACTGGCTATGGGACAGGGCTTATTTGGGAAGCACACAGTCAGCTGCCAGACCTGTATTGAGCATTTGAGTGTCAGGCGCTATGCTAGACTCTAGAGACAAAGGTGGGAGAAACAGGAATAGAGAGTTCATTGTGAGTTTGTTGTGTTTATTTTTCCAAGAGACTTACAGAGGCCCAGCTCTGTGGCCCTCACTTTGGGTTCTAAGTGGAATGAAGGATGGCCCACGCCCTTGAGATCTCAGGACCACAGGGAAGATTCCACAGAAGCAGACCCAGAACACAGTACAGAAGGCTGTGGGCTGCCTGGGAGGGGCGCCCTGGGATGGGCTCCTTGGGAATGGCTCTCCCTGGGAGGAGTTCCTCGGGAAGGGCTCTAAATTCCCAGGCTAATCCTACCTCCCACACATGGACCTCCAGGGGTTCCGAAGCCAGAAGTTTTATGCATCTCCCACCCTGGGGGTATCTGAGTCCCAGAATATGCTGTGTGTATCCCCCGCCCAGTGGAAGAGTCTCAAAAGACTCCAGCTAAGAACCCCTAGTTGGATGTGAGCCCTTGGTGTGACAAGGCAGTTCAGTGCTCACAGTTTACCTGGGAGAAAGGAATCCCAGGGTGCTGGGTTTCATAACCAAGGGCACCGACTGGGGAAGTCTCAAACAACCTTACCGGGCTCCTCATGCTCAGAGGCCCTCTGCACTCCAGGCAGGGAGAACCCCAGTTTGCCAATTTCTCTGCCTCACCCTTGAAGGCTATGGTCACTAGCTGACCTCAGTGTCCCTCCCCAGGATACCAGAGACTAGGGAGAGGCCCCTCTCACATCTGGCAATCAGCCCCTCCCCCCACCTCGTCCCACCTCAGACTCTTCTTTGGCTGAGCTGCTGTGACTTCCATCTCACAAACCAGGGCGTGGAGGCCTGGAGAGGGTGAGGGTGGTGCCCGGGGTGAGGACCCCCACACCCAGGCCTGCCTGCAGCTGCCCTCACAGCCCCAGACATAGGCCCTATGTGCCTTGCTCCTGTGCAACTGACTGGATTTTCAAAACCAACTGCAAAGTTTCCCAAACGACTGTGGTTTCAAGTGCTCTGGGCAGGGCCCTGCCCGGAAGCAGTGAGCCAGCACCTCCCCACCGTGTGCCATGCTGACCCTGGCCTGGGGGCCTCCTCCCCTCATCAGGGCTGGGGAAACCCATTGCCCTTCTGGGAACAAGCTGGAGGAAAGTGGACACTCCTGCCCTGCCCTGCAGCCCTGCCCTGGCCTGCCCTGGGCCTTGCCTGCCCTTGGCTTCAGTGGGGCTTCGACGTCGGAAGGAATGACCTTCAGGTCCTAAGCCTCACAGGAGATGGAGGTCAGCACATTCTAGGCTTGGCCCTTCTGCCTGGATCAAAACTTCTCAGCAGAGGAGAGTCTGGTCTCCTCCTGTCCCCGGGCTGCAGTGGAGCTAGCAGTGGGTGTGAGGGCCCGGGCAGCTTCCTCTCTGACGGGCAGCACACTGGGAGCGGCCTGGCCTTGCTGAGCAGAGCTGGGCCTGGGACTCCCTGCAGCGCACACACACACACAAGCAAGGTCATGCTGGCCCCCAGACCTCTGCTCACTCGCTCCCCACTCCTAGCCCCAATCGTCCTTCCCTGCTGGTGTCCCAGACTCACAGACTCTGTCTGCTTTCCCTTCAGATGCCCCAACTCGTGGTCCCCGCTTGGGCATGCAGGCCCTCTCTGCTCCTCACGCCTCTGCCTGATCTCTTCTTTGCCCGAACACGCTCCCCTTGCTTCTTCCTCTTGCCGACTCTCTACATCTCTCTTCCTTGGATGGCCACATGGACTCCAGGAGGGCTTCCCCCTCTACCCCATGGCCTGGGCTCCTCCTCAGCACTCACTAGGGCCATCATGAGTCGCCCAATCCATTACTTTCTCCAGCCACAGGGGGCCTAGGACACTGCCTGCTGCCCATGTACTGGCCAGACGTGGGGGTAGGTGCGCCCCTGGGCTAATTGCTTAGAGCACAGAGAATGTACTGTAGGGATGGGGGTCTCTGGAAGGTACTCTCATGAGGCTCTGCCACACCTGGGGTAGAAAGAGGCTGTGTGGCCAAAGAATACAGGTTAGGGCAGGAGCAGTGTGGGCCTGATGCAGGCCCAGATGGGGTGCTGGCAGGTGGGAAAGACAGTAGCTGGTCTGGATGGGACTCATGCTTTAAGGTAGGCTTGCAGGGAGAGCAGAGATCTGTGGAGGGGGCAGTGCCCAGCAGGGGGACAGGCAAAGGCAGACTCCCTCAAGTCTTCAGACAATGCCACCAAGGGTCCTACCCATGTTCAACAGAGCTCCCTCCTCGTGGGAGGTGGCAGTGGAGTCCCAGGCTGTGGGCTCAGACCTGCACTCACCTTCTCTCTGTTACCCCCTTTCTCCATTTGTAAGGTGGGGTCAGAAGACCTAATTGGTGAGGTTATCGGGACATCAGCTAAAGTAATGTTCCTGAATTGTGTTACTGAATAAAATGTCAACTTGCTTTTCTGGTCTCTGCAGAATCAGAGATGAGGTCCTGGGAGGGAAAGGGAACCCTCCTGGCCCTAGGAGTGGTCACTACAGTCTGGGAATTGTCCTCCAGCCTATGGTAGAGAGTCAAAAATCCTATCTGAGTGACTCACGGCCTCTGCAGTGGTTGGTTCTGGGAAGAAAGCAGAAATGAGTTCCTGCGACTTTGTAGAGGGGAGTTTTTCTTTGTCCTTCCCTGCCCTGTTGTTCAACAAGCATGTTCTAAGCTCTCACAAGGGCCCAGGCACTGTGTGGGCACAGAGGGACTGAGAGGGAATGACTCAGCTTTGGCCTGGATGGGCTCCTTCCTGGGCTCCAGGAGGCCATGGCCCTGCAGCAGAGTAGAGTGCGGCAAGGTGCCTGTCCCAGAGATCCAGTCCCCACCTGCAAGAGACCCAGGCCCTGACTATTAGGCCATCACGGTATGAACTCCAGGCTTTCCGGCCAGCTGCCACCCCAGCCTTCCCTATTTGAGCAGCTGCAGACAGCTCCCAAACCCAGCTGTGGACACTGTCCCCCAGTGTGCTCCACCCTCCTCTCAAATGACAACTGCAGCCTTTAGCTGCCCAGGCCACAGTCCTGGAGTCATCTGGACCCTTGTCTTTCCCTCACAGCCCACACCCAATATGCCAACCAGTCCTGTCAGCTCTGCCTTAAAATGCCTGCAGAAACCGATGGGCAGGTCTGAGGGGCTGGTCTATGGGGAGAGGGCTGTGGGGACAAGAGTGCAGGAGAAAAGTTGGGAAATGATAGAAATATTAAGACCCCTGATTGTGGATATGGTTTAATGGCTATACATACATGTCAAAACTCATCAAACTGGGCACGTTATGTGTGGTTTAATGTATGACATTAATGATACCTCAGTAAAGCTGTTCTTTATTTTTTTTAATCAGATAGTGCCAGTGACCTCTGTGAGACCCTAGACAAGTCCCTTCCTGTCTCTTAGACTCAGTTTCCCCATCTGTAAAATGAAGGTCCCTGACGGACCTTGCAGCTGGGACCATCTGTGCCCACCATGATCACACCCCAATCTCAGAGGCAGCTCACATGGAGGGTGGAGGCCGTGCAGTGAGGCCGTGGGACCTAGCTTTGTTCCAGAACTTTTCTGAGCCCAGCTCAACCCAGCAACCCTTCCTGGAGAAGAGGTGCAGAACAAGTTAAGGGATTAGTTGGGGCGAGGAGGATGCCAGGAAATAGAGCCAGATCCTGTAGGAAAAATACAGAGGTGAGTACATCTATGGCTCCACAGTGCGCGGGCTTCTCTTCAGGGCCACAGAAACCTCCAGAGGGCTGGAGAAAAGCAAAGAGGCTTGATCAGCACCTATATCTGACAGGTGAGGGAGCTGAGGCCCAGGGAAATGAGCTAGAAATTGGCAGAATTGACAGGGGTGCAGACTGCTGGACTCCTGATCCCCTCCTTAAATCTCACCCTTTCCCATGAGCACTCCCTGACCCCCGATTTCAGATGGCAGCTTCCCTGATCATCCCTCCAGAACCGGGTCTTTTTTTCCATAGCACTTTTTGCTTTCTAATATGTGACGTGATTTGCTTTTTAATTATATTATTGTTTGTCTCCTCCTTATGGAATATAAGCTCCCTGAGGCCAGGGATTGGTGTTGGTTTTATAAACTGATGAATTCCAAGCATCTAGAATAGATGTGCTTGGCATAAAGCTGGGCCATAACAAATACTTGTGGAATAAGTGACTTTGTTGAAGGCCACTACCCTACAAAGAACAAAGGCTTCTAACTTACTCTTACCTGAGTTTAGTCACTGCCCTGCTCCCCAGCAATGACTAGCTGCTTTATTTTACCTCCTTATACCTCCATTTTCTAATCTATAAAATATCATTTCACTGAGCTATCATGAGCTATAATACAGAAGAAGTGGCTAGCAGGATGCCTGGCCCACAGCAGCAGACCACAGCCAACTGCAGAGAGCAGTAACTTTGTTTAATGGATAAATGTTATGCAATAAAACTCTGGCAAGTTAAATAACAAGCAGAGTGCCAGCAACCTTGATTTTGGTGTGAAGCTTTTGATGAAGTATTTTCTTCCCTCCTTGGAAGGAAATATTCTAGTCCTAAACCCAATGAGTTTGTAAGAGGGCTGCAGGAGGAGTGGGGAGGCCAGAGGTGATGGTCTGTATGAATCCCCCAAAGTTCGTATGCTGGAAATGTAATCCCCAATGCAACAGCATTGAGAGACAGGACCTGTAAGAGGTGAGAAAGGTCTTGAGGGCCCCACCCTCATGAATGGATTCCTGATGCTTATCAAGTGGGCTCTAATAAAAAGGATGGAGTTAGCCAATTTCCTCTCTCTGTCTCAGCTGCCTGCTTCCACCTCCTGCCCTTCTGCCACAGGATGACCCTTGCCGGATGCCAGCACTGTGCTCCTGGACTTCCCAGCCTCCAGAACTGTGAGAAATAAACTTCTCTTCTTTATAAATTACCCAGTCTGTGGTTTTCTGTTATGGCAACAGAAAACAAAAGCAGACACCAGGTCTCAGCCCAGCCCTAATTTCTGGCAGTGGAGTTCAGGGTCACATACTTCACCTCTTAGGACCTCTGTCTTTTCATCTGTGAAATGGGACAAGAATGCCTTTGCTGCTCACTTTAGAGGGCTTGGGAAGATTGAAGGAGAAATCGTAAGTGAAATGCTTTGCAGTAGTGTGGGACTGTGCCTTTATAGGTGAGGTGGCTTTCTTCAGCTGGCAGTAGGGTTACAAACCTGCCCATTGGGGATAAGATACCTTGTGCTTTCCATTGGAGCTTAGGGCTGAACTTTTCTTCCCTAAAATTTACGTGTTGAAGTCCTAACGTGTTGAAGTCCCCAGGATAGCTCAGGATGTGACCATATGTGGGGGTAATGCAGTTAAAATGAGGGGTTTAAGGTGGGCTCTAACCCAATATAACTGGCGTCCTTAAAGGAAGGGGAATTCTGGACACAGGCACATACAGAAGAAGATGATAAAAAGACTCAGGGGGAAGGTGACCGTCTAGCAGTCAGAGAGAGGATTTAGAAGAAACCAACCCTGCCAACACTTTAATCTCAGACTTGCAGCCTCCGCATCAGTGAGACAATATGTCTCTGTGTTTGAGGCCATACAGTCTGTGACACTTTGTTACAGCAGATCCAGGAAATAAATGTAGGATTCAACAAAAGTTGGTGCCCAGAGTGTTAGGTGATGTTCTTTCTTGAGGGGAGAGAAGGACGGCTTGGCCGCGGGTGCAAGCTCGCTCCTAGAATTGTTTAAAAGCAAGAAACAACTACACACTCTTAGGTGGCAGGTAGCAAAATGTCTTTATTTTCTACTCTCTTTTGCTAGTCACGTACATCACATTGATCAATAATCCTAACATCCTCATTTCTTATCTTAAACTATAGAAAAGAAAGAAAGAAAGTCCAGGAATGTGAGATAGCCATCATAATATTAGCCTAAAGAAAGAAAGTTGGGGAAAGTAAGACAACCATCTTAAGCTAGCCTCGGCTATTCCTCTTGGAAGATCTAAAAGAACAATACATTAACTGACTTCTATTGTTAAAGTTAAAGGTTAGGATAAACAGAGGAGTAAAACCTTTCT